>JAKWJA010001085.1:0-54880 GCA_027704765.1 Solanum habrochaites | reverse complement strand
CTGAGTGGAAGTGTAGTCACCCTCCCCACTAACGATCTTGTCCCCACTTGGCCAACATACAGTTTTAGCATAAACAATCTAAGATTGCAAATTTGGAGAAGCCAAGTCATACCCAAATTAACATCGAATAACCATTTCTAAGATAACCAAGTCTACATGATGTTTTGCTCCCCAAAAAAGTCACCACCAAGACCTATACACCTTTTCAACTATCACCGACTCACCCCCGGAGTAGCAAATAAAAAAACAACCCCCACGAATAGAAGGTCAGCATTCACAATGTGTTAATAAGACCGGTAGCAAAATGAGGAGATACATATGAAAAATGTGGAGCCCATATCAAATAATACAGACGCCAGCAATCACAAACCAAAGATTACCTGTGTAACACCATCTGATTGCTTCTCCGCTTTCGACCGCCCGGGAAAGCGTAAAAATGGGCCCTATCACCTGTCGCCATTGCCCCTCCCATGGGTTTTGTAGTAGCTCCAGTTTGCCCGTCACCCGGCCGTTGTTGTGACCCCATTACCTCGGCCACCCACGCCCTCCAGATGACGGCCTCTTCCATGACCCCTCTACCTCTGACTATTTTGAGGTCTGTAACTCTGTTTTTGGACAATAACCTCTTGATGTGCCCAGTCTCCCCACATCCATAACACTCTCTAGATTCAGCATAGGTCTCTGTGAGAATGACGAAGTGTGGTATCACCTCCAAACTCAGAGAAGTGTTGACCGTCTGCGGGGACCCCACGACAGTCTGCAATAAAACTTGAATCGTCAGGCTGGATAACCTCCTTACCTTGCCCCAAGGATGGAGTACGAACCATTAACCTCACCTCCCTTACTAAACCTTTTAGATGTCGAGCCAAGTTGAGTCATCTGGCTTCACTCCCTCCACCTCTATCACGAAGTCTCGACTTCCTGAGGCATTTCACCTGTACCGCTACCTGCAGGCTGAAATCCCGCAATCTGACCTCAAACCCCTTCAAAAACGGGCGAATCCGTCTTGTGGACTGAAACAAAGCTGGGTGGCATACCTTTTAATCACGGAACTTAGCCTAATACTCAGTCACCGACAATCTTCCATGCTCGAGGCTCAAGAACTCATCTCTCCTCCTATCCCTCAAGGTCCGGGGGATATGCTTCTCCATAATCAGCTAGAGAATGCGTCCAAGTCATGGGGGTGCCTGTGCGAGTTGACACTCAACATGTGACCGCCACCACATTTGGCGTTTCCTTGAAACAAATAGTTTACAATCAACACCAAATCGTTCCCTATGCTCATTTTATGTAGTAACCTCATACGTCACCCAAAAAATCGTAGGCATCCTCGATTCAGCACCCTTTGAAGACGGAGGTTTTCAATTTTCAAGAACTTACTGAAAAGTTCATGCTGATCTTTTGTCATTTAATAGCCTGTAGTCAGCGAGGATACGTGCTTTATTTCCAATGAGGCCTCCAATGCGGGGAAGCCCACCGTAGCTGCATATGTACTCCCGGAACTTAGGTACTGGTGCAGAAAACACTGGAGGTGTTGGCCCTGATCAGATAACCCCTAAGTTAAGCACGACCTGATTAATCATCTCTGGGTATGTTGGGGTGGTAATTCCTCATTCTGCATCTACTCATTCTCCCCCTTCCTCACTCGTCTTACACTTCCCAAGTCGGTGGGGGAGTCACCACCCTAGTACTAGATGGGCCCAGGTGCTTGTCCTCTTCTCTATAGGACTGGTCCTCCCGCTACCTCTACCACGGCTCTTGGCCACTGCTTCTCTCTTGAGCTACAGCCCCAGGGCTGGCTCAGACGCATCTTGTCTACCGTGCTGTGTTTGCGCAGTTGTTTGTCTAGTTCTAACCATCTGCGAAATAGCTGTGAAGATGATCAGATACAAATTGTTATCGCCTAGATACCAATTGATCCAAGTAATAGCACAACCGAAAGAATACGTAATTTTCCTAAAGTCCTCATATCCTCTCAAAGAAAAGTAAAGGCGTCCCCTACGTTTCCTTAAGACTCTACTAGACTCGTTCTTGTGGTGATGAGACCAACGAACCTAATGCTTTTACCAAGTTTGATCACTACCCCAAAACGAGCCGCGAGTGGCACCCACACTTATCCTACTATGTGGAGCGAACCAGCCATCTAAACCAACATCACCATGAAAAACATATTTAATGGCGGAAGACTTAAAACTCATTAACGGAATCCATTACTAACTTCTAAAATTTAATACTTGTCATCCCCAAAATCTGGAAGTCATCAAGCACAAGACCATCTATCCTCAATTTACGAAATGCGACGAATATCTAGGAAATCTACATAAAACAGCTACGTCCATTTCCGAACTTCAAGGCATCAGGACATGAAGAAGAAATCCAGTCCAAGCTAGAAATCGTTAGCTCACCCTGAGATCTACTGATGAAGACGGCTAGAGTTGGCGGTTTAGTTGAAAATGATGCACGTTTTGCTGCACTCCACAATTTACAAAGAAACAATTACAAGTAGTGGTCAGTACAAACAAAACGTCTGATTTATGTATCATCGGCCAACTCAAAATAAAAGCAATATAATTTCAGATATAAATAAATCAACTAATATTCTTAACATGTGATAGCAACAAGTATAAGAATCATTTACAACCTCACCAAACACATCTATGAGGACTCAAGCGTCCACATCATACTCTTTTGGGAAACAGGTTCTTTATATTAAGTATTTAACATATTTCACGATTAATTCTCTTTACTAAATCGGTGTTCGAACGTGACACTCCGATCCATCTCTATCCTGGTGTCGAACGTGACATCCGATCCATAATACTATCCTGATGTCGGAACGTGACACCCATCCAATTACTATCCTGGTTGTCGGAACGTGACACCCGATCCATATACTATCCTGTTGTCGAACGTGACACCGTCCATTACTATCCTGTGTCGAACGTGACACCCGATCCATTACTATCCTGGTGTCGTACGTGACACTCCGATCCCTAATACTACGTGTCGGTTCGCGACACCCTATCCATTACCTCATTCTTTTAGTTCATCAAGCCTTCTTTTTGCCAAGACACCATCATTAACGAAAGAGGTTTTTAAGGTTTGAGATGCAACAACCTCAATCATGCCTAATTCATCACAATTATGTATTCACATCATTCATGCCACCATTACAAAATATAGGAGACTTTACAATACTACCCAATACATATCATTCGCTATTAAGAGTTTACTAATAATAGCATAAACATAACCTACCTCCACCGAATAATTCGTGATCAGCAAGATAATCCTCAAAGTCTTTGCTTTCCCTCTTCTTTTCTCCCTCTCTCTTCGTTTTTCTCTCTTTCTCTCTGTTCTTTCATTTTTCTTATTCAAACCCTTTCTCGTTTAGCCCCTAGTATGCATATAAGTAAGTATAATATTGGTAAAGTAAACCACATATTTATTCCAAGGTTATCCCTTTAACCCACCAATAATTGAATTATTTAACATTAAACCACTAATTGTATAATTATAAAGAAGGAATAGTAATAACATGCCCCTTAAAACTTTAACGAAATCCAAACCGTCAAGTACGCAGCCTGTGACGGTCCCGTCGTCTACGACGGTCCGTCCTGCAGAGGGTTTCCGTCACAGCGTTCTGAGACTCAATTCATTAAAGAGTCTGTGACGGCCGTCATGCCCTGCGACGTCCGTCCGCCATCCCGTCGTGACTCAGAGAGTCGATCTCAGTACCAATTTAAGATTCTAAGTGTTTTGGAACGAGACCCCCTCGACGGTCCGTCGAGCCCATGACGACTTAGACAGTTATTACCAGAATAAACTCTATTGCTCAAAACGACTAAATAGGTCGTTACAGTCATATGGAGAAAAACGAACAAGATCAAATTTAAGAATGAAAGCATGAACACTGGTGCAGTTTTGAAGGAAATTGTACTGCTAATGCATATGAAGAGTCAGACCAGGGTAAAATGGAAGAATGCACTCCAACAGCTCAATGTCTACCCTAGTTTCGGTTTAGTATAATCTAGTATTGATCACAACTATGTTCGATTTATTGTATAGAATACTAGATGTTAGTAGATTAATTGGTATTATGAGTGAGTAGTTAGTCCGTAACATTGTTTTTATCAATCTGACCTCCCATTAATGAGAACCGAATACCAATTGTTTGAGAGTGGCCTCCATATCATGTCAATGATCACTTCAGCAAAACCAAACTTTCTCAAAACCTTGGTTAGAAATATCCACGACACTCTATGATAGACCTTAGCCATATCCAGTTTAACCACCACGTTAAAATGTTAATTCTCCAATGCATATCTCGAATTATCTACTGATTCAATAATACATTTTCCGTGATGCTTCTCCCTTTTACAAAACCCAACTGTGATTAGGATATAATTTTTGGTAGTACTACCTGCATCCTGTCATGTATCAATCTAGAGATTATTTTGTTAGTAAAGAACATCAGCTAATGGGCCTCAAATAATTTTTTTTTTGACCAATTCCTTCTTGGGAAGTAACACCAAATTGGGGTGTGTAACAAATTTTATTAGCTCTTGCCCACCACAAAACCTTGTCCAATTTTTGTATGTCCTCTCCACACTTTCCGAGCAGTTTTTGAAAAATAACCCTGAAAAAACTCTGACCTCATGCGTTGCTTCTATTAAGTTTCACAGACCACCCTTTTGACTTCCTCTTCCCTGTGATCTACCATTTCCACATTCTCTCCATCTTTTAATACTTTCTCAATATGGTTAGCCATTGATAAATCTCTATTCAATATCCTCTTCCTTGAATTCTTCGGCAAATCCTTTACGCCTCCTCTCCGATTTTCACATTATTTGCACCTTTGACCCTTTGATCCTTTTCTGATTTCTGTTGTGGAGAATTTTTCCGCTCCCTTTAACATATGAGTGATGAATTTTGTGTTTTTATCCCATCGGGAAAAACCACTTATCCCTGCGTTTTGCTTCAAAAATTCCTCCTTAATTTTCAGGACCTTCTTTACGTCACCTGCGATTTGATGCACTCCACGTGTTGTTTTATAGAGGGATATTCTAGCTAGGTCTTCGTATCTTTATGAATCTTCGATCGAATAAAGTTGAAGGAAATGTTCTAAAAATATCCGTGCTCCAAGATGCTAGTTGCTTTTTTAACCTTCTTCAATTTGCCGAAATTCCAGAAAATCTCCTCCAATATTTTTGAACTCTTTCTAAATGATGTCTTTGTCCAAAAATTTAAAAATCGAAACGGTTTCACTGCAGGCTCTTCTTCAGAATTGCAAATCATGTGTAACAGGAGCATGATCAGAACCCTGTCTGATGAGATGAGGTACCTCTGAAGAAGGAAATATACCCATGCAAACTTGATTAATAAGAACCCTATCAAGTCTTTAGAAAATGCACTCTTCTTCGATTCGCCCATTTTTCCAGGTGTATCTATTGCCTGCAAACTTGACTTTGATAAATTACAATTATTAACAAAAAATGCAAAATCCATGGCCTGGAATTATGTGAAAGCTAGTCCACCCAATTTTTCTTCTTCATTTAAAATTATATTGAAATCCCCCCTATGATCCAAGCCAATTGACTACCCTCCATGACGTTTTCTAAATCCTCCCACAGTTTCAACCTTTCTAGAGCATTACATCTAACATACACAACTAATATGAGAAACTCTTTGTTATGTTTCCTAAACTTTAAGGTTACCTGATGAATGGTATCAAAAACCATACTTCCTTCCCATTCGTCTCTCCAGAAATTTTATTTTTTTCCTGAAGTATTGACACTTCATGACGGATCCCAATTTAAAGTCCGTAAGATGTAGTTCTGATTGGATATTGAAAGTTCCTTATAGTTATGAGAGTAGTGATGTCTTCTATTTAGATCCATTAATCTCTCGAAGGATTTTTTGAGAATTAATTGATCTAATGTTCCAAAAGAATAGTTTTTCTATCATTGATTACTATTTGATGTCTTTTCTTTGCTGCTCTTGGTTTTCACCTATAAGGGATTTGTAGTTTTACCTGTCTTGGTCCCATTCTTCAAACTATTTGTATGCCTTGGCGATAATCCCCCTGCTTTACTTATTTGTTGAATATTGTACTCCATATCATCATCCTCTTCTTTCTCCTTTCTTAACTGCAACTCTTCCTCAGTGTCTTTCATTAAATCTAGACCTTTCTTTAACAATAAATCATAGTTCAAGTTCTTGCCCACCTCAAACATTGTCTTATTTGAATAAGATTTATTAATTTTTGTCAGCCAGTTTCCTGATGTAGCCTCAGCTGAGTTTCCTTTTGTTAATGTACCCCTTCACTACCCATCTATTGTCCTCTCCTTACCTATGTGTCCATCGTTTCTTCCATTTTATTTTTCCTTAGCATCATCATTATTTATACCGTTAGTGTTTTATGAGATTGTTATAGGCCCTGTTCCTTTCTTGTGGTTAACCTTTACCACTTCTTCTTTTGGAGTAGTAAGGTTGTTTATGTTTCCCATGTTATTGCTCATTTATTTCCCTAGTGTTGTAGTTATTGCCTTACTTCCACTTTCTCCGATCTCCTTTACTTGTTGTTCTTCCTTGAGCTTTTGTGTTTCTTTGTCCAATGCATCAAATTTATTTCCTGTGATCAGTCCGGGTTTATTCCACACATTCTCCAGCTGTCTTCTATCACCCTCCCCGCTTCCTCTATGTGTCTTTGTTCTATAAACTCTTGAACCTTATTCTCGCTTTGTTGGTTTCCCCCTTCAATATGTCTTCCCATTCCTTATTTTCTTGTTTCCTTTTCATGTTGGTTTTCCTTACTGGCTTTCCCTCATGATACTACTTGATCGACCTTGTCTTTATTTTGAAAGAGTTCTGGATATTCAACATAACACTGCTTTTCTTTATGTCCCTGAATCATGCATGTTTTACAATATTTTGGAATATAGTCGTACTTGATGCAAATCCATTTCTCTATTATCTCCTCATTCCTCCCTTTCGTTCCAATTTTAATGCGTTTTGGGAATTCTCTTAGTAAATCACCTCCACCTTAATTCTCGCATAACAGGGTCTAGTTTGGTTCCTGGTTTCCATATTTACTTGAAGTGGTTTTCAAACTGGTGCAGTCTAGTGAGAAAACCGCTTCCTTTCAAGAATTTTGGGGGAAGTGAGGGGAAGGAATCCAGCAATAGTGTGGATGTTTCGTCCTCAATATTAAACATCGAATCCGACTTTAAAGTTCTCATTTGAAAGGACGAGTTCCTTTGTGTAATGTAAAAAGCAGGCTTCGACAAAAGATGAGCATAATCTTCCAACAAAGTGGCCCTAATCAATACATGTCTGTTGCTCAGTAGACCAATATTACATTCCCGTTTCAGTTCACATTGTTTTGGCATAACCTTCCGTATATCCTGGATCTCCGGCCATCCATACGAGAATTTTCCTATCACAGCATACTCCAAATTCTCGTTGATGATCATCTGAATGACTTCTTCATGCTCCCATATAACCTGTGGTTCTCCATGTAAGTATCAAATTGACTTTAGAGGTATAGGTTTACTTTCTGCTTTTGGTTGTTTCAAAGTAGAGGTGTATGTCGGCGTGGTAGGGGTAAGAGAAGGTCCTTCATCTAGAGGGACGCTGGCCGTGGCGGCTATAGTCAACAGAAGAGGCAAACAGGAATTTGTGTGTCAATTTTTAACTTCGACATTCCAATTAATAGAAATGTGTGGAACTTGAATTTTTTTTTCATGTTTTTAACTACTTACACAATTAATATTATATTGACAGTGAATGTAACATTTTATTAAAAGATACCTCTTTAACATGTCTGTTAGCATTCCTTCTCTTCAAAATTTCCCATATAACTATGGCTGATATGGGCTTCATGATATGCTGCAATTTTGGGGTTCTCTTGTTTTTTTGCAACTTAAATGGCCTGCAATAACTGCTTCCTGATATTACTGCGAAGTTTTAATTCAAACTGAGATCTGAAACAGTCTTCTCTTTCAATCTATTCCCTAAATCTTCTTACAGAGTCTCTTTCTGTTCTCTAGCATTTGATTTACTTAGCTAGACGATATTTTTTTATTCAACAATGTAACACAGAAAGAATATATTCCTTATCTTTGTGCTTCATAAAATATTGTATCCATTGTTTGAAGTGTGACTATATCATTTTTTTTTTAGTGCAACTTCCTTTTCAATTGGTGCAAATTCGCTAGTGATTTAGTAACCATCATCATGAAGGACCTGGTAACTGTACTCTCCCCTTTCTCTCCTCCTTTGGTTTAAGGAATAAAAATTCAAATGTGGGTGATTTTGACCTCGCCTCCACAGAATCGAGGACCCTGGGAATCATTAGAATCTTGTGCATTGGGTATTTAGCATTGTTGACTTTGGTTGGGGAGGAGTCAAAAAGAAAATACGACAAATGGGGTCTTATATTTAGTGATATTTGTATGATGATGATAAACAGAAGATTAAAAATCAATCTTGGGTTTCACATATCAATTTTTTTGATTTTCAGTTAACAATAGATTCATTTTGCCAACTGATTTTTTTGGGTAATTGTGTGATTAAAAAAAAGGGGAATTATTTTGTGAGTTTTCTAAGCTAAGCAACATATCTTGGAGCTATACCATCTTTATCTTTTTTCCTCTCTTTTCTTGGTTTCCTTCCTAATAATATATATTTTATGATATGTTATTTATAGACAATGTCTGAAACAGACCCAGAGTAGCACTTCAGGATTTTTGCAGTAGTTTCGTTTGGGAACCCAGAAGACTGATTGTAAGAAATTGAAAGTCATAAGTAGTTTTTGTGTCTATAATAGTAAATTGTTAGATTGACCAGCTAACGCCTTGTCTTTTTTTATAAGAGAATATGAGTTGGTTATAATTTTTTTCCGAACTACTTTTACCCCACCATGCGAACCAATCAACTCTGTTACGATTTTAAACGAATACATGAACTATTTTGCAGAATAAAAACTAATGTATTTGATATTATTTTAATTGCTTGATGCCAGTCTATTGCTAAAGTGTTGTTAATGTCTCTATCTAGGTCTGTGGCCCTTATTGCTTAGAAAATTGTTCTGAGTGGTGACTTAGTCATTTCTATTTGTATAAAGTTTTATTAAATGGTGGAAGTTTGCTAATAACTTCACTTGTCAAAATTTTTTCGTTCTACTATTTGTGTTGGTAATTTTTTTTTGGTTGTTGAATTGATATAGGTTTTGATAGTCCCAGGCGTTTTACAAGACAACCCATACACTCATATCTGACTGATATTGACAAATTGTTATAAAGGAAAGCTAGACTGTTATAACAAGGAAAGAACAGACTAATATTGGACCCTCTGTTTAATACAATATATACCCCTATAAGACCTTTGATAAAATTACTTATTCATTCTTTGCCAGAAAATGTTCTGTAAAAAAAATGTTAAAGAATGGAAAAAAACTGATGATCCACACACTGTTTGGCAAAAAGTTTTCGCTTTAGTGTCGTAATAACTGTGAGTCGCTTATTATTTATTTTTTATAAATTAAATTTTGGGCTTTTTATTAATAGGTACACTTTCCTTATTGTCAGGTTCTAATCCACTACTCATGAAATTTGCTTTTTTGGATCTCTTCCTTAGTGAGTTATTTTTTATATAATTTCATTTGACAGGAGAAAGATAAGGAGACATATGCATCTACGATCCCTCTTTATAATGTTACAAAAGAACAAAGAAACAGGGGCGTTCGTTACACAAGGCCTCAAATGAAGGTACTGACTAAGTAAAATGTAATGTGGCCTCCTATTTCATTTTTTTTTATTGTGATCAATATTTAATTTTTCATAAGATTGTGCTTGTTTGATATGATTTGATCAGGCTGAAATGGAGGAAATTGAACAAACAAAATAAGCATAAATGGTGAGTATGTTTATTATAATGCATTTTCAAGCTTCATTGGGTCCTGAAAATCAGGAACCGTCTAGACTATAATGCACAGGAGTACAAAGATTAACCTTTGAAACAAAAAATGTTGTGCAATTCGGAACAAGTTTAGTGCAACACCTGATGAGCAGCAAATGCAAGAGAGGAGGCAAGAAAATGGAGAAATAAATTGAGGAACAAAAGAAATTGTGCGACAACAAGTTATGCAAGATGTTATTGTACAACTTAAGCATGCGAGATTAATTGGATCCTACATTGGCATCACATTGTCGACTTCATTCACAAGAGCAATATACTTCTGTTCAAGGGCTGAAGAAGGTGGGTGTCGCTAATTCTATTTTTGATTGTTATTTGTTGTTGCTACGTGCTATAGGATACGAATGAAAAGTATGTTTTTGATCTAAAAAGAATTGGGAAAAGTTGGCAGCGGTCAGTAAATGCCTGATTAATGACTTAATGTCTCAGTTGCTGCTTGTTCCCGTGATAGTTTAATCTCTAAGTTTGCTGCCTTCCTATCTGGTTTCATGAGTTTTTCTGAATGCTGCTTGTAGTAGCTAGTAGAGGAACCAGTTGTTAGATTCAGATTTTTTGATATACAGCTCTGGCTTGTATCTGGTTTCTTGGGTTTCTTGTTTTTGCTAATTAAGCATATCTCCTTGTAGCATGATAGTGTTGAATCATGCTAGTGTTTGTTTTCTACTGCTTGTTTCCTGCTCTCTTGTTTATGCTGCTGATCTCTTCTTTCTATTTCTGCTACTACTGGTTTCTTATGCATGATATTGTTGCAATGTCCTAGCTTCACGATTTTGTGTTTAGGTCGAGCCAACGTATTAGCTAATGGGCATGTTACTGCATGTAGTCTGATCTTTTTTGTTTCTTGCTTAGCTTCTTACTCCGCCCCCTTTCGGTCTCGTCCTCCTTCCTCTCGTTCGCGTCTCCTTCATTGCCCTTTTCTCTCGTCTCGCTTACTGTTAGCACCACGATCCTTTACTTCTTTTTCATACACTAGCGTTCTTTGTGCACATCCCCCACTTGCTCCTTTCTTTCTATGGTTTAATTATGTTTGTCGTCCTCCTCTCTTTGCGCTTCTTTTCTATATCTTTTCTTCCGTACTCCTCTTGTCTCATCCTTTTCCCCTCCTCGTCCATTTATCCCTTTTCTTTCCTGTTTAATCTTCTTCTTTCCAATTACACTGTTTCTGGTCCCTGCCTCTCTTTCATTTCGTCTTTTCGTTTTTTCCCATTTTTCTCTCATTACTAACCCTTTTTCCGTTTAGGGTTGAAAAATAATCCCTAAAAGCTAATGCATGGTTAACTACTTGTAAACCTTGTTATTTCCAATATTTAAGGTTCTAAATGTTTATATTTTTTTTTTGATTGTAGGTAGGTTATGAAATCAAAGAAAGCGGTGAAAGAAGTAGTAAGACTTTACATAAGATCTGAAGTATTGATCTAAACTGTTTGGATTTTCGGAGAAATCATATATTTTTTGGAAGATTAAAAAATTCTAATGGCATGTGTTTCACCTTTTTTTTGAATGGCTATAAAAGATTTTTGTGTATTTTGCTTTAATTGATATTTGAATCACGGACCTTGAATTCTAATTTTGGTAATTAACATTTATTCTAGTTAATAATTTATGTGTATTTTTATGTTATAAAATTTATTCTCGTGAATGATTTAGTATATAGCAGGTATAAATAGCTTACTAATATTGAATTAGAATTGTTGCAAATAGCAGGTAATAACCGTTACAATCGGCATTAAGCGACAGTTCTATAATTGTTTAAAAGTGTTGTAATATTCTATAACAACCGTCGCAATAAAGTGAAACGTTGTGTTGAATCGAAAGAAAACTGTAACCATAGCCTTAACATAACTAATGTATAAACCTCTATTACGACGGTTCAAAACCGTACCAATACGTCCATAGCCATTGACAATTAATTCAAATAAGAACCATGGAAATAGGTCAACGTATGACTACGGTTATATGAATCGTCGTACATAACCGTAGCAATAAAGCTATTGCTACGTGATCTGTTGTAGCGGTTGACGTAACCGTAGCCTTACACCTATGGCTACGGTAGTAACGTCTATTGCAACGGTAGGTGAACCGTGACAGCAGACCAAATTTCTTGTAGTGCATACTAAGATATGCAAAATTAGAATGAAACAAAATGAAAAAAATCGACTCCACTGAATGCACAGTCTAGTCCTCTATTTGTAGACAAAAAAAGGTACTATAGAAAATGATTATTGTCTCTTATAGGAAAGGTCATAACTCTTTGGAAGAGTTACAACTCTTCGGAGAGGGCACAACATTTTGTAAAATTCGCAATTCTTCATAAAAGTAGCAACTCTTCATAAAAGTCACAACATTTCATAAATATCATAACTTTTCATGCTAAAAGTTACAATTTTTCATAAAAGTTTTAACTTTTCATAAAAGTCACAACTTTTTATAAAAGTCACAACTTTTCATAAAAGTTAGATTTTTCATGAAAGAGGAAGGCTAGTCATGGAAATAAAATAAATTAAAAGAGAATCCTTTCTTGTGGTGGCGCCACATAGGCGCGGGCTTAAGGATTCTCTTTTTATATTATATATATTATATACTATATATATATATATATATATACGTCATTATATATATAAACAAAATGTTATGTTCGCATACCGTGGCAGCTTCCCCATCCAGAAAACACACTTCGACTTTACAATATTCCCTTAAAATACCCTTCTTTAAAATGACCCCCCCCACCAGACAGACGCCTCTTCAGCCCAACAATTTGTCGTTTTAAACTTCTGCGTTTCCCTTCTCAAAACAAGCGTGTCCTGTCCCGAACAACCATTCATTCTTCCTTCTATCTGCCTTCTCCGAAAACAACACGCCCCATCGTCAACGGTTTCAACCCAACCTCTCTCTAAAAGGGCTATACACCTTTCGTACCACCAGTCCCTCTAGCACTTCTTTTCTGTCTTTTCTGCCAAAGAAATCTAAACATGGCTTAAGTCCAGTACTTTTTGATTTGGATTCTACTCTACTGTACTCGCTGAAGACTGGCTATTAGAGTCCCGATCGCCGGCAGTGGGAGTTTTATTAATTACAAGCGCAGCCCAGACATGATAAGCCTTGACATGATATTAATTGATGAAAAGGTTATCATACGTTCACATCCTTTGCTTCCAATTTTTTAATATCCTTATTACGCATGTCTTCCACATTGACTTCTCTCAGGGACGTTGATGCACGCAATAATATGGAAGAAACCAATCACTAAGTTTCCGTGATAAGTTTTAGTGAAGGATTGCGTCATAATTAGAACTGTCAAAGTTTCATCAGCAATTAACCGGTGACTAAAGACCAGTACAATCGACAACTTTAAAATAACATTTTTGTGGAGAAAACTGCCTATACCAAAAACTACAAAGGATTGATATTGTTCCATATCCCTCAGAATGGTTTCAGTTTATATTTCAACAAAAATTATTCCGCTCAATGATCACACAACATTTCTCTATTCTCCCTGTCAGGTATATTTATTCCTTTAAATATTATGGAGACGCTTTGTGGACCCGTAGCACACTGAATAATTCCCCTCCAACTCGTAACTGTTGTTGTAGTGCTTTATGCGGGGAATTGGTTGATGTAAAAGTGTGGGTTTAAAAATGGAAAGAAGCGGCGACATACCCTATTCTTACTGATCCGTAATTTTCTTAACGCATTACGTTCATCTTCATTCACCCCAAATTGCACAAAGCATTAAAACACATATTGTTCACTGTTAATAATATTACAATTACTTTTTAGAGAAGGATCTGACTATCAAAGGGCAAGGATAATTTTGTTGGAAGACCATGGCGAATTTTTAAAAACCCCTATGTAAGTCCCAACAACTTTGGACCCTAACAATTGTTCATTATCACTGCCTACAAACAAACGGTCAAAGAATTCAAGGTAATGTAACTTATTCTGAACATGATGCAACATTATAGTAAGTGACATGTATATGCCGTTATGACAATTAGATTGTTTTGTTTATTTTCATAATAGCGAACTACCTTTTGCCCACCGACCCCTGCTGCCATTAAAATTTATGTCAATCCTTAAAATGGACAAACATCACCGCCTTTCTTTCAATACATTCTCAAGAATCAGTTGATGTTGTACTATTGCCTAGTGGAAAACTCCAGTAACGTCCCATGCACATGCTAATTTTTGAAACAGATGACGTTGCAAATTATTAGATTCTGAATGGATTCCCGACATCGAGGGTAGTAACCTAATACCCTTCAACGAAATCTCCTTGCATGTTATCACATACTACACTGCCTCTTTTATATGTGTACCAATGTATAATATGTTTTAAAAGTATGTATCTTCTTATTCATATGGTAGGAAGTGTGGTTACACTCCGCGCGCTATATCACTGCAATAGAGAATTTTCTTTGATTGGTATTACATTTCATGTAACTTCTCTGCAACCAAGAAAGTTGAATCTTCAAATGGTGTCTACACATGCCAGAAGTGCAACACAAACACTGTTACTTTACCATGATTAGGTTAAGCACTAATAAACATCTATTCACACCTTATATTTGAAGGAAACAATAACGCTTTATCCACACACAGGTTAAAATCCACATTAACGTCAAGGACATGGTGGGAACACTACCTTTTGTCCTGTTCATGGATCGCTGAAAACTGTTCTTGCATACTACTTCTGCCCCAAGTTTTGGTTACTCATTTGTCAAAAGCGAGACTAATATACGCCCCCAGATTAAAGTCTTTTGCGGATGGAATTGTCTTTAAAAACTCAAATTGAGCAACAGTTCATTTGAAGAAGGTGAAACTATCCGTCACAAAGTTTATGTGCCGGATGAAGAATTAAGAATTTCGCAACCGCTACCAAAGACAAAAGGGTTAAGGTATACATTTGATTTTTGTCAAATTCAAACTCTCTTGATAGTAGATCCTTCATCTTCTGTAACAGTTGGACGTGGTATCTTACTTCCAAACAGGTATGCACCATGGACAATTTATATGTCGCAGCATCAACGTGTAACAACAAGAGAAGGATTGAAAAATATTAACATGCATACGCGGACAGTGAAGACCATACGCCTTAAAAAGTATTGTTTTACAGCGAATATTCCATAATGTAATATCCAAGACTTGTAGAAACAAACATGAGGTCACGTTTATAAACACAACATAGTCAATCCAAAAAATGACGCATCAGCCTCAAAACAAATAGATTGAAGGTGAATATTCACATACCGAATGGTCATACGAAACTTACAAATGACAATAATTGAAAACATATTAACATGAAATCACATATTAATATAAGACAATTGGATCTGTAGCTTACTATTGCACATAATATGGAGTTTGTGTTTCTATAAATAACGACTAACCGTAATTAAATATCATTTAAGTTAAAAAGTTGTAATACACAACGATATATGAATCGGTAGGTGTACATTTTATACCCCCTCTTAGATTTGGCCCCTATTCTGTGACAAAGCCAATTAAAATAAATAATAAACCAATGTGAAAACTTTGAATATGGAAAAAAAACGAGCATAAAGGAATAGGCACAAAATTATTAATAAATGTTCAACACTTACTCACGAAAATATACCTGAAAAATTAAGTTTATATATTTATAATAAATCACGGTGATCAATACCAAATAATCGTGCTGTATTAACCTATGATAATGATTGATCTAATTGTAAACAAAAACAAACCGCGTGCAGAAGCGCGGAATGTTTCCTAATATATAATATATATGGATTAAAATTGTAATTACATTTTAAATTTGTAGGGAAGGGAAAAATGCTCATAATACTAGTTTCTAGACAACGTGCCTGCACATGTGTCTCATGAAATATGTTGTAAATTTGTTACGATGATTAAAATTATATGAAAATATGTGCAAAATCTCAAATAAAGGTATGAAATAATTTAAGAAAATTAAATGAAAAAACACTAATAGACAAAGACAAAAAAATAAACGTAGAACAAAAGATCACACATAGCATCCTTCTTAAGCAACTTTAATCCAAACGTTACATAAATGAATAAAGAAATCAAAATCGTACAATATTCCAAATTTTTGGTCGACACCTTCTTCATGTCCCAATAAAATTCTAAAGTCTTTCTTCCAGCGAGTCAAACTAAAGAATGAATTAATAGAAAAAAATAATTTTATTTTTCGTAAATGTTATATAATCAGTCTAAGTAGATAAAACATATACTTTTAGATGGTGATTATTTCACTATTTTAACTATAAAATTAAAGGATAATTTTGGGATGTGTATTCATGAAAAAAAATGAATTTTTATCTAGATAAAATAGAAATACACAAAAAGAATTGTTAAGGTTTTTATATTAAAACTAATTGTGGAAGGTTTCAACAGGGCAAAATCGAATAAAAGAGAATAACTTAAGAAATTTACATATTCAAACTGTAACACACGAATTTTTTTTTTTTGAGTTAACACTTCAACCATCCTTCTAGTGCATAAAGGTCCTTTTCCAAGGAAATTTTAAAATTTCTTTATTGTTAAGGTCAGGTCCCGTAGATGTAGCATCTTGAGTCTAACAGACTAAATTGGAACTATAAAAATCTGAATTTGGAGATTTGCTAAAGGCTTAATATGGTTTTTTTGGTCAAACTCCAAACGGGACCATACCCTCCTAACCACAGCCCTGTATAGGTGTACTACGAGGTAAGGTCTTAAAGATCCTTTAATTATCTTCCAACGAACGCCACCAAGTTTTCTATGTTTCAAGTTTGGATGAGTGAGATATGGCCTTTTGAAGTTATATTGTAAAATAGTTAAGGGTGTTTTGATTTTTTCCTTAACCACACAGATCCAATTCGTTTAACAGTTTTATTTTATAGGTCAATTCGTATTAGGTTATGTTTTATAATCCTAATATACACTTAGGTTTTAGTTGAGAGTTCAAGAACAAAAAATAAGACAAAAGAAGAGAGGATCAAGAATTCATTGATATTCATGAATCTTGTTGCGGAATTTTTCCATGCATTTAATATCCAAGAGTTTGTAAGCTTCCCTATTGTTGGGTTTGGTTCACACCACCAAACCTATTGTAGAATACCAAAAATGTCATTTTCACAATCAGCTACTTTCAACTCTCAAAAGTTGGATGTATTTAAGTTCTTGATAGCTGTTCTTGAAATTCATTCTAAAATTTCTTTGGTTGGGGTTTTGATGATTTCTTTAAGTGAAGTGATTTTTTTGAGTGGATTAGTGTGTACTTAGTTTGGGTAATTTAATATAAAAAACTTGAGAAATGAATTTGACTAAAAGTGATAGGATAAGAAAATAAGTGTTGAAATTTGTAAAACATAGCTTGGTAGAGGATGGCGCAACGCATCGTATATGCGCCCATGTGGCTGGTGCGACGCCCCTGGAGTGAGACCAGATGTTGTCTTGAAGTTAGGGGCTGGCGCCTTGCGCTAGGGTCGCCTGCCCCCAATTTTCTTTTCGTATGTTGTCCTTTTTGAGCTTATTTAAAGTGTATGTTCACTACCTTTGATTCTATTTGGTGTTCCCCAATATACATGCAAATGTACTTGGTCGCTCCAGTAATATAATTTTTTTAGACGAGTTTAGTTCCCAAGGGACTAGATAAACTTTATGCACGTCATTCCACAATTAAAGAGAAAAGTAAGCTAATTCCATGATATGAATGATTTATGGTTTTAACTACTACTAGTATGCACTAAATTAAAATAACACTAAGAATAACTTTTGACTAAATGGTTTCAAGAAAGATAAAAAAACAATTCCAAGGTGCAGCGTTATGAAATTTCACGCATCATATTAATCGCTTTCGAACTAACTTCCGAACTAACTTCAATTATAAATTTAGTGGTTTATAGGGTTGATAGTGTGATCTGGGTTGCACACCTCTCATCCCGTACCCCAACTATCTATCTAATTATATCGTTGAGAGGGTATTAATAGACTTATTATGAGCATTTACATTTCATCCAATTTGATTACCAAGCAAGGTGTTCATCTTTCGAGCGTCACTCCTGAACACTAATCTCCTCAATCACCCAGCTCTCCATATTACTTGGTCTATATAACCCTCATATGGTCAATTCAAATTTCACACTAGGTTTATCTTACGATACACAAGCATTAAATAGTAAAACAAGAATATAAAATTAATTTGAATTGATAATAGAAGATTAATTCATGAAACCCTCTATATTCAACTATCGATCATAGCTACAGCCCTAAATTAAGGGTGTTAACTACTCTGCTCTTATAATCACAAGAAAAGATAATTGTTCATAACACAAAGGTAACACACCCTAAAAATAAAAGAGTTAAGAGATTATAATCTTGATTCTTGCCCTTCACAATAGAAGACAAAAGTCGACCCTAATAATGGAACCTCTCCGATCTATTCATAGTAGTAGATAAAGTTCAGAACAAATCCTACTCAATTAAATCCTCCTAGTTTATGTTAAAACATTGAAAAGTCATAATTGGATTGGTGGGCCGCGCCTTTTTATCGTGCCTGAACATCCACTTGCTTCAACTGTGCTGTGCGCTAACCATCGCGCTTCCGACAACCTTTGAGCGTCTATTCTTGTTGCGATGCACCTTCCACTGATCCTCAACAATGTCTCTACGTGTAAGTCCTAGGCATGGTGCGCCTAGCAGGGCGCCTCAACAATGGATCTACGTATATGGCCTTGGCGCGGCTCGCCTGCTAGTGCTCCTCCCTTAGGTGTTTCCATACTTAGCCATTTGCACGTCTGCCTTACTTACTCTTTTTCTTTTCGTCTAACAAATCCAACTTTCTCTGAGAGTTTTCCTGAAAATCACTAATCACGTGTGTAAGTTTCCATTAATATAGAAAAAAACCACAAATCATGCTAATAACTAAAGATCAATCCTTTTCAAACAAACCATCAAAACATGGGCCTAATTGACTACATAGCAATATAAATATGCCTAAGAACACCACCCACACTTAGAGACCTTTGTTTGTCCTCAAACATCGTTAGACCATCACTCTTTCTAACCTGGTTATCAATTCACCTTAAAAATGAACTCAACCTTTTTAATCATGCATCGTTATGCAGTTTACAACATTTGATGCATAACACCCACTATATCCAAATACAACACAATGCTCCAAGATGAATTTCGATTATTTCATTTTTCTCCAAGTCTAAAGCAAACCATGCCAACACAACACTAGATACCCTAATCATGTCCATAGGAGTCCCCTCACGTGTTTTATGTTTTTTTACAACCTTTTAGTCGAGCAATTCAAATCACAAGGCCTATTTTCTCAACCTAATAAACCACGCTCACAGTAAAATCTTACTTTTCTTCCTCAACAAGTCATATGCTTGCCCATAGTGGTAAATTAAATTTTCACATCATACTTCTTAATGAATCAAAAGGACTTTCCAATTTTTTTTTTAATAATGTTGTCTTTCAGGTAACGGAGGGAATTTTGGAATCATTAATAGTGACCACTCACCACTTCCTCCCTAATGCCATGTTAGCAATTTAACGAACACCCATCCTTCATACTATTCTTTCGTCTAGTTACAGACTTCATTACTAAATAACCATTTATTGCGCTCCATTCCCTTTATTTCTTTTTCCATTTTTTAAATAAATACTGTTCGGCACCTCCACTAAAACTTTAGACTTTTCATCCGAGTAAGGTGCACATTATCCTTGATAGGATCAGTGCCAATGTTTTGAGTACAGTACTAAAATAGCCACCCTTTTTTTCAGTCGAGCTACACATTACAACTAAGGAACAAGGCCTAATTAGTGTTTTTCTTTTCCATACAATGTATCAATTCATCCTTAGCTCATTCTACCTTATTTATCAACCCTTCTTCTTAACATAGTGAGTTAAAGCCTTTAAGATAATCAAAAGAAAAGGTATGAAACAATAGGTTTCTGCTTATCATGTGGATTATAAAATGAACAAGGCTAAAGGCTCAATGCGGTTTCACAAGAGGGGTAATTTCATGGTAGGCTTACAAGAAGAGTAAAGAATTGGCTATCTTAAAGAAACTCCTCAATCACATTTATTAATTCATACAAGCTACTCATTCAACACACACAAGGAACGTTCTAGATATCAACATAAGAAAGTACCATTCAATTTTCACCACACATGGCATTATGACACATATAACATGCTCATATAGATGCATTATAGTATTAATACATTAAGCCCTCATTTTATTATCAATCTGAGTAACATAAAGAAACAGAATGCTAAGTCAAGGGTCACAAGTCATTGTATTCTTTTTAAAATAACTATCCAGAAGGTTTTGGCTACTATTGGACATAGCTTCAAAAACCAAGGTTGGTTCTGTCTATCCTAACTTCTTTTATATGATTAGTTTTTTCCCTTAAGACAATTATCATCATCCATCCTGTTCATTGGAATCCTCATTCCTAAAATGCCTTTAGACTCAATAATCAGTAAAATATCATATAACGGTTTTCAAAGGTACACTAATAATATTAAAAGTACGAAAATAACTCTGAGAAACCCCAAAAGCTTAAAATAACCAAAACACTAAAGGCTAAAAACTAGACTTGATAAAGCGGTAAACACTAATAATCACCAAGAATACCCTACCACCACACTTACATAGAATAAGCATTGTCCTCATGCATAAGCCAAAACAAAGTTAAGGTAGGAAATTCCCTGGGGCCTCTAATACTCCGTCTCGCCACTGTCAAACATCTTAGGCATTCGTCTCATCCAAAGCGGGTCGTTTTTCCTCCTCCTCATCGATTCCTCATCAAGAGTGAGCTCATCATCGTCCACGTTCTCTCCCGAAAATGCCGGTACTAGTCTTGTACAGATAGGCACACTATCCCTTCAATGTATACCATTCTGCCAAAGTGTCCCTTGCATCATATGTGGCTGAGCGTCCTTCCAATTCGCTAGTGCAACTAAGCCCCATACCAAACATGCGTGCCATAATGTTGTCATCGCGAAGCTTGCTTGTCATGAAGTCGAAAAGACACTGGAATATGCAATGGGGTCTAGTGCCTTTTTGAGTGCCATCAACAAAATAGCCGTCAACTCCGGTTGCCAAACAACAGTCATTTCCAACTTACTCCTCTTCCTCATCTCATGACTCCTCAGAAAAATAGGTAAAGCCCCACCATCAAACAGAATCCCCACCTCAATTATTTCCGAAACATCATCATGTTATGTCTTAAATAGCCCCCACAGTAACATGCATTCCGTTCATTAACATGTAACTAACCCACGCCATCCCGATTCACATCCAATGAAGTGTTTAGAGGGAAGGAACATCACTAAACACTATCTCACACCATTCCTAAGCAACTTTGATTAAATTTGCCAAGCTGTAGTGTATGGATGCTTCCCATTGTCGTACTCCTCTCCATCAAGCAGTTAGAGAGTAGAAGAACCCTTGTGCTTTTAAAAAGCAATTCTTAACGAGGGTATGTTCGGATCGTTAAAATTTTATTTATAGGCTACACTAATTTTTTTTCAGTTGTTAAAGATCAATTTTTATTTAAGATTAGCATTGTTATAAATAATATGCAGACATTAAATAATTACTATCCAATATTTATATACTAAAACAATTCGAAAATTTTATTTTAATGTTTCTTCTTTATTTTTTCAACAAACCAAAACACACTCTTCCCCCACTTCTCAAAATAGAAAACAGATACTCAAGTAATTCTCTTCTTCAACATTTTTCTCTTAGAATTGAACCGAAAGATCATTGGGTTACACTCTCTTAGAATTACGTCCAATTGAGCGATAGTTGGAGAAAATTCAGGAATCAATTACAAGAATAATCGCAGCACCTCTCCGCTCCTATGCTCTCTTTGAATGAAATCAACTAATCAGAGTCCAATTATGTGTGTCTCCACAAGGTTTGTTAGAGAAATTAGCATATACAGAGTACACGTTTCTCTTGTAGAAGCTATAAAAAGATGATCTTCCTCTCCTTTTTTTGATTGGAAAACGACAAAATCATATATTTTCCTTTTACACTTTTGTTTGACTTTTGCTTCAATTTACCACTATTCCAGACCTACTTTATATATATATAATATATATAATATAATATATATATATCTATTATATAATAGATAACTATTATATATATATTTCCCATCATCTATCTCAAAAGTTTATAACTGAAACATGTCTCTCTAATGTTAAATATCTCCGAATAATATATTAAACTAACCCAATAAGACATAAATAATTTTCTAGTTATTAAATTAAACAGAACAAAGTATAATTTTACAATGCAATTGCAGCAATTCAAACAAATAACTAATTAGAAGCACATAATTAGTTTTCTGAACTTTACCAAGAATCTTCATAGAAGAAAGAGGTCATCTTCCACAACTTTTTACTAATAAATTGGTTAGTTCTTCTTATATTGGGTATTTTAATATCTTTTGTTGAATGAATATGATGTCACCTATAGGAATGGATGTAAATGTTACAATATAGACTTGAATATGCTTACATCATTGAGTGGATAAAGTTTTTGTATTATGCATTCAACAAATTGAAAGAACACAAGAATCTTTGTCCATGCATCCATATTTGTAATGCATCTTCCAAATCGCGTGAGGATGGTTAGGTCCATATATTAGTGGTGTGATAATTTAGGGTGTTACACTTTTGGTAAATAACGGGAAGGTTAGGTGAACAGAGTAAAGAATTCCTGAATTTGTAGAGAACAATTACCTGAAAATGATGATGATGAGATAAATGCATGAAATGCTTAAGGTATTTAACACACCCCGTTTTCAACTGAACAGAAGATGAACACTAAGAGTGATATGTTGTGCAGAAGAACCAAGCTGAAGCACAACATTTTACGCCTATAAATTGTTTATGAAACCACCATTATATGACGTTTCGAAAGTAGAAACATTCTACATAATTAAGTTTTTACTTATATTAAACTATTGGCCCATGGAGTAATGCTTCATTTCCAACAATGTAGTTGAAGATGTTAACAGAAGATTTATTGCCTAATAGATCAAAACTTTCCATATTCATATTACCCGGCAAAGAGGAAATTGAAATCTTGGACTTTCTTATGATAATATAGGATGCGTGTAAGAACAATTGTCATGTTTATCACTCGAGGATGAATCACTTCTCAATTTTTGCGAAGTGATGGCACATCAGAATGGATGAAATTAAGCAATGGGAACACCAATGTAAACGAGTAAAATAATACCATGAAAGACTTTACATTATTTTCCTCTTAAGACAAGACTTTAGAGATTGTTTCATGGTCCTCAAAAACGTCCTTTTTTTGATGATATGATCATGATGAAAGAGTTGATAATGGAAATAATGATGCACCCCAACTTGTTTCAATTTCATGAAGAGACTTGATGAACTCATCCTATTTTGTAATGAGTCCTCATAATTTTTCGACTTGGACTTGCTAGTTTTATGGTTTCAACTATTTAAAAAGTCGAAAACTCCCATATACATTTCCCCCCGCCACATGTTTGTACTTATCTTTATAATGTGTCATTTGTTATGCATGACGCAACACCTTTTATTTTATCTTTATTTTGTCTCAATGCCTTATTTCTTGTCTTAAATGTATCAGGGATCAATTGATGTTTATCTCAACCGTGGATAGATGAAATTAAAAGAATTATGGGAAACTAACTTGAGTTTTTTGAGACCTTTGATGCGTCAGCTACCAACTTTAGTACGCTACAATGCATCTTTATTCTGGAACTTAAGATTTTCCCTCATATGGAAATTCCGTCAGGATTGAGTACCAAAGGAAAATTATCTTGCCACTGTTGGCAATAAAGAAGATCTTTCAACTAGGTTGGTAAATGTTCCAAAGAGTGTCCATATTCATCATCGACACTTTCTTCCTCTTTAATCACAATAGAGGACGATAAGATTCTGTCAATGAACACTAAATTGAAAAGTTTACCGCCAAAAAATGTTATATGTAATTATATTATTGATGAATAGGGTGATTTATATGTCTAGAACAATCAAAAGATCCCGAAAGAAGATTTAAATATCACCACACCCCATATTAGGGCTTATAATTGGAACAAGAAGAGTAATTTTCTCTGATCTTCCTTATTGAATACTCTATTGTTTGCTATGTAATTTCAGATATATTCACATTTTAGATATATTTTGCGGAAATATTTTGGGATAATTTTAAATGTCAAAGGAAAAATCAAATACACCTTGAATTCTTTATTGGATTTGAAAGAAATGAACATAAAGAAGGAATTATGCATCCGATAGAGAGAGGGGATAAATATGGGTTACCTACTGGAAATTACACATTATCTCCTACAGAGAAGAACAAATTCTTCACTTTCATAAAGAATTTAAAGGTCCCAGATGGGTTTTCATCAAATAGTTCTCAATGTGTCAACGTTAAAGTTAGGAAACTTTTAGGATTGAAAAGCCATGATTGCCACATTATTTTACAACATTTACTTCCACTTGCTTTACGTGGTATGCTCTGCAACTCTGTTGTTGAACTACTTATTGAGTTGTTAATATTTTTTAAGATACTTGGAACAATATGTTTAATAGTAGCTGAGCTAGAGCAAATAGAAGCCAAATTCCAATAACTTTGTGCTAGTTTGAATAGGTCTTCATCGCTGCATTTTTTCTTATCATGGCCCACTTGGCAATTCATTTAGCTAATGAAGCTAAGATTACTGGACCTAACTATATCGATGGATGCATCCGGTAGTGCCATAACTTTACTTTCTAAAATAATTTATTCGTAACATGGCTCACCTAGAAGGTTGTTTTGCATAGGGATATATATAATTTTAATGTATGACCTCATGTTCAATATATTTGCATAATATGGAGAAAAAAATTCATTCGCCATTATAGGAATTCTGATGGTGGTTCTATTGAATCTGATGGAGATTTAAAAAAAAATCTCTCAACCCGAAAAAAGTTTGAGGGGTGACAAACCAGTCAATTTTGATTCAAAGCGAATTTGAGCTTGCACATTTTTTAAATATTTTGAGAACTGTGAGAAATTCACCATTTTTCGAGTAAAGTAATGACTCCAGTCAATAAGTTACTCTTCTATTATCCCAGATCCCTCATAAAAATGACATGTTATACTTCAAATTATTTGCAGAAAATTTTCACAAATTTCAATTGATACATCCAAAAATAATTCAAAAATTGAATGGAATAGACAATTCTTTAGTTGGTTCAAATTAAAGGTTAGAAGTTAAGCATTTGTGTATATTATATCAATTAATTAATACTAATTTCTAAAAAATTTACTTAAATTTGATAGCTGGTGGAATGCACAAACACGATGACAGTAAGAAGATAAAAGATTTGCTCTCATTGTCACGTGCAAAACTTTCAATCACTATGTGGACATTTTTTTAAAGCTAGGTTCTATGGAATATTAACATTTCATGTGTGAGATCACGATAAAGTCTTGAGAACACAAAATTGCGGGGTGGTTATAGTTTGAGAAAGATGAAGAGAATAAAAATATTTGTTATTAAGGAGAGTTAACCGAGATTCTTGAATTACAATTTACTGGTGGGAGAAGAGTGGTTTTATTTCGATGTGTGAAGTTTGACGTATATGATCAACAAATGGTAATTAAGGTAGATGAATATGACTTCGTAAGTGTCAACTGCAAGATATTTATGAAAATAAATGAGCCTTTTATTTTAGCCAATCATGTATCACGAGTGTTTTATGCTGATGATCTTGCAAATAATGGATATCATATTGTACAAAAGGTCCAAGCTCGTGATTCTTTTGATGCTAGTGATAAAAAGGATGACGATTCGGCATAGCTTCATGGAATCTAGGAGGCAGTTGTGACTTTATATTCATGTCTTATTTCTGAGTTCACAACTTATTATACTATAATGTTGAATTAGATCCTAAAAATACCCTTGATGTTTTAGTTTCTATATTCACGTAATTTTCTTTTTCTATTTTCTTTCTCTTCTTTTCTTCTTCTTCGTGATTTTCTTCCTTGTTGTTGCTTAATTTATATGGGACTCTTATTATAGTACACGTAAATATCCTTTTTACCATGTAAATTGTGCTTAAAACATTGAAGCTTGTTTGGATTTTATGCGCAGATTTTGAGTCACTTGTAGTTAATTATTTTTCTTTGTCAAGCTTCTTTCATAATATTTATCTTCTGCAACTGATATTCTATTCCTAGTCTGACCACATCTTGTCATTATTTTGAGATGTATTAGTTAGGTTGTAGAATCTCGAAATTATCAACTTTCAAAATGTTAAATTCATATCATTTTTATCTTGGTTTGACCTACAGATCCTTTGTACATTTTAAATATTAATCGTAATTAAAATACCTTTTACTTTCATATAGAAAGGGATGTGTTGAAAACTTTGTTGAATGACTTTTCTCTTATTGCTGAACTAACAAAGAACTGTTTTTGTACTAGGTTTACATGAATATTCAAAATTTAAAACTTAAAACTCCTTGTAATGAAGTAACTTTCAAGCCGCATAACCGTGGCATACCTTCCACTTGGTACTTAAATAAGCAATTAGGGGACGAGGGAAAAGCTTATGATATTTGGGATTTTGTAAGAGTGGACTTTAAAAAGAACTCCAATATCAACAGTCTAAACATCAATCCATCCAACATCTTATCGAAAATCCGAAATGATCGAGTACAAAATATTAACCTGTACCCCTCCTTGTTTGTGATCCAGCCTAGAGATAATGTCTACCTGTTCTCCCACAAGTCGAAAACTGAATGCAGGTGCTCAACACAAGAAATAAGTATTTACTGTCTCAAACTATTTTCTTTTGTTGTTTTTTGTGTGATGAAACACTTCTTTTTATCCGATATGAACTAATACGAAGGTGCATGTGAGTCTGAAAATGCAAAAAATGTTTGAAGAACAAACATTTGTAAAAATTTTGCATGACTCAAACCTAGAGAAAAGTTGAATATTAGTTTTACCAATTGATTTTTTGGAAAGAATTATGCCTCATCTGTGAGACACTTGGGTATTTTAATTCTTGATCGTAATATGTTGTCATTACGGGTGCACTCATGGACAGACATTAAGAAAGATCAGCTAGAGAACATATGGGATGTTGTTATTGTAAGTATTTGTAGAGTTTTATTATCTTAATATCTGACTTCTCATACCAAAAAAGTAAGATCAATGCTCTATAATTATGAAAAACATGTGGGATTGTTAAGGTAAGTATTTAGAAAGTTATTAGCTAATTGCATCAGATCTGACTTCTCTTATGGAAAAATGTAATACAACAACAAATTTTATGCAAACATTTGGGATTTTGTTATTGTATTTACGGAGGTATTATTTATCTCTTTCATCCAATGTTTTGACTTCTCATCTTGAAAAAGAAACACTAACGGACACATTGTAGGTCGGAACATTTCTAATGTTATGTATTATTTAGATAGCTATGTTGATAGCTTCGTCGCTCGACTTCTCATCATGAAATCGTAAAATTAAAACGTGGTTACACTTTTATACCAAACAGTATCCTCTTAACATTATAGAAAGTTTTGCAAATAAAAATATGCGTTGTTGTTACAGTTTGTATTATCTGCACTCTCGGTCTCCCTTATTTTTTCATTTTTTCACTTGATTCAGTCCACCAGCTAATCATGCATTTCTCATGACATATATATCACCATCCAATGGAAGAGTACTATAAGTAGGTAATCTAGATTCAGTTCACTTCTAGTTTGGCTTAATGTTTGAGATTATGTTTAATGGTACCTGTGAAATATTGTAGGATAAATTTAGCTGTGACTACATAATGCTAAGAAATAACATGTACTTCAAATATGAGAAGTTTTTAAAATAACTATAGAGGATCACCTTCAACAAGATTAGAATTCTAAGGCCATTTGGGGGTGATGCCTCTAGAGATGTGCCAGAGGGGTAGACCAAGAAGTGCTTGGAATTGGCTGGTTAAGAGCATTGTTAAGTCCACACGATATGTTATCACTCAAACTATTATGGATTAACATATTATTTTAATATACTAACTATAATTTTTATGGTATGTTGTGAATAAAGGAAACAAGTGAAATAAACATTTTTCAACAAGTCCAAGTTGAGTATGCCTCATTGTGCGGGGAGTAAGCCTATTAGAGAAATTATTTATGAATTTTTAAGTAAGATTTGTAACTCTTGAAGAAGCCTCTTATTTGCTAAAAGTATTTAAGATGATTTTCTTAACTTGTATATTTGTATGTTAAGGGAGGTAAAGACGGTAAACAACCAAAAATGCATAAGATTTTCATGGAGAAACGTAAGAAGGATTACAAGCTTGTTGAACCTGAAACTAATGCAAAATATGTATGTTTAGTGATAAATTTTATTTTTAATCATTTAACTTTGCGTGTTATATTATTTTAAGTTTTCTTGTATTCCGTAGGCTGAAATCCAAAAATTGTTTCAATCTGATTCTTCCCTTACAAATATTGAGGTTGTAGAAAAGTGCTTTTTTCACCTCAATGTAAGAGTCATGTAATTGGATTTGTTGGAGGGATAACGGCTAAAGTGTTTAAAGGTGGGAACTCTTCGAAGACTGCATTGTTAGATTAAACGAATGCATGTGAAAAAGAAAATGAATCACTAAAATGACACATGGATGAGTTAGAGCACAAATGTGAATGCATGGATGAGCTGGAGCGAAAATATGAACATCTTGCTAGAGTACTACTTGGTCAGCCTTCAACACCTGTGTCTTGAAGTGATAAATAGATAGTATCATTAAAGAGGTTAGTAAACTGATTTTCCTTTATCTTTATGGTGTACTCAAGATACATAGAAGGACTTCGAAAGCTCAATTTTTCCTTAGTTTCTTCTTATAACCTGCTTGCAATTTACCATGTACAATTGATTCCACGTATCAATATCCTAATTGCCTTTAGTAGAGTGCAAAACCAAGTCCCATTGCATAGTGGATGTTGTATTTTAATTGTTTCCTCTAAATTTTTCTCTTCATCTAGTTATTTGGACAAGGCAAGCCATAACCCTATTTTTTATGTTTTTAGTGAAGGTAGTTTCATTTTCGAGGTTGCTAATGGTACCATTTTTCAATAGATCAGAAGCCATAGCTAAATGATCATGTTTTCCTGTTTGTCTGTTCCGTTTATTTAACATATATATAAACCCCTATTTTTTCAGTACCAAGATTTGTTGTCGCAGTTCTTTTCATAGTGAATATTATATTTCTTTTCAAAAATATGTATATGTTATTTCTCAATAATTCTCGATTACCTAAACGATCCTTGTTTACACAAACAAATTTACGCAAACATATCACTAATCGAACATAGACCAGTACCAAAATCCCTACTAAAATTTCAAACTTTAATCATCGTCTGTTACTAAGTGAAAACATTTCAAATGGCCTCACCTTTTGTCTGCAAGAAAGCCAATTTCTGCGCAAATGCTTTTTTGTAACTAACCATTTCATTAATCACTAATGTAAATCAATTATAATATCGATAGCTAACTACACACAACTAGCTATCCAATACATCATATAGATCCTACTCAGTCACAACCAAATCTTAAAGTAGACATGACACAGATAATCGTGGGTGGGCCTCGAATACTACAAACAAAAGCTATCTCTTTTGCAATGGCATTTGACTCTCTACTCCTTTGTTCTGAAAATATCATATTTCTCATCCACAGACAGTGTAACAATTCTGTGTGGACCATTTTGAAAACTTGAGCTGCTTGTGTCTTTCCCTTTACAAGCCTTATGACTTCGGTATGATGTTGGTCCCATGGCAGGGATCAAATAAGCTTGGTGTGGATCTACTGCCTCTGCATGCTGACCCTTCTTGTCTTAATTCTCAATTTTTGCATGCCTATTTTATCCATGTTTATTATTCTCTTACAGTCAATTGTTAATTGATTAAATTATTTACTGAATCCTTTCCTACTGTATGAATGCTTCATTTGCCATTTTATCTTCTAGTTGATTTACTTCTCTGTATCTATGTTCTATATTTGCATGTGTTGTTCCTTGAAGTATATGCATCTCCCTTATTTTTTTTTTGTATATTTCCATAGTATTTTCCAATCCTTATTGATCATTCTTGTTAGGCCTCGATGAATCTTATATTCCACCGAACTCTTGAATATTGGCAACTGGAATGTTTTGATGTTTTCTTATTTATTCGTATTAGAGATGTTACTTGTAGCAAGAAAAGACATATTAGCCGCCTTTCTTAAAAAACAACTAAGTTTGGTGCCTTTGGAGTGCTCTCTATTTTTTGGTCTGATGGTGTCATATTTTTTCCTTGGGTGTGGGGGGGGGGGGGGATTTATTATTGAACTTGGAAGTTTGCTTCCCAAGATGACCATCCTAGGCCCCTCTCTTATTATGTACTTTTCTACTACTAAAAAAGAAACAATATCTCATTAATACTACTAATTAGCTTCTAATTAAGTTTGTACCGAATTTGTATAATATTTGAATTGGATTTTTGAGAGGAAAGCAGGAAAGAGTTATAATAGATGTTGGGAATAGATCACAGTTTATTGTTTACATGCCTTCATTTTATCAAAGTTTAATGTTTTGAATCTTCTAAATCATGTTTTAGTACATACTTTTTTATTCCTTGTTTTAAATTGACATAAGTTTTTTTCTTACATATCTTGAATTTCTAGACGAATAATATATCGTTCAACAATGTACAGAGAAACTTGAAGTTCAAGATGACTTTTACTTTAGTTATGGGTTGTTTAAATTAAACACAATGTCATATCATTTATGTTTTTGCAATTTTTCTGTTTTTTAGGAGTTCATATATATGTGTTATGTTACTAGAATATGATATATCTTTCTGCATTTTTTTTTGTATTAACCATGATACTTTCTATTATGAATTCAATTATTTAGTTTATTTTGAGTGTTTTTGTATTTACTGTGTAAAATTTTCTATAACAATGACTGAAATTGGTTCCTTTAAACTCTCTTATAATTGGATTCTTAAAATAATTTTAATAAACTACAATTAGCGCCAAGAAATGTGGTCTTTAATAGTGATTGTATTGCAATTTGAATATAATTAACGAAAAAATTTTTTGTTGTTAGAAGTGCTTGTACAAAGGGCAAATCCAGTCCTTAGAAAGACCATATAATGACCGCAATTTATGTTGTCACTAAAAAACCTTTTAACGACTGGATTTGAATTCGGTAGTTAACTTTTAACCTCAGGACTTTTAACGACCGGAAACAACTGGATTTATGACGGTTTTTAATTACTTTTAGCGACTGGATTTGGACTTATGACGACCAAATTTCCCTTTGTTAAAAAACATTTTTCTTGTAGTGAAACTCTACCCCGCACAAAGTTTGTCAGATATCCCTATACGAATGTTTATCCTTCAAATTGTTAACAAAATTAGAATCACAATTCGGGGTCCCCAACACCTCATTCACAACTCAGGAAGAAAATTTTTCATTTTACCATTTTACATTTTATCCCCTCACAGTCACAGTCTTATACATAGTTTCAGTTAATCAATTTGAATAAAATTCATTCACCAAAGTCAAATTACAATCTCCAGGATTATCAAACTTAAGCCGAAATTCTAACTCATTCACAGTTCTATATATAGTCGAAAATTTAGACTAACCTTACCTTATTCGCATATTCGTACCGCATGTATTTCGCTTCTCGTTGACACTCGAACTATTCCTAGTCATACCTCTCTACTGCCTTCTTACCAAAATTTTGCACCGGTTCCTGGCCACTTAAGGACCCGCAAGTTCACCCTGTCGACACCTCTTCGAAGCCGTCACATATTCAGGTGTCATTAAACCCTGTTAAGAAAGAAAAAGTGAGAAATTTTGGGGGGGGAGGGGGCAGATGGAGTATTAGGTGAGAGGGATAAGAAATTTTTTTGAATGGGGTAGAAAAGGAAGTGTAGAAGGGTTGGATTTATAGGGGGTGAGGGAGAGAGAGGTGTTGTTAAAGGTGTTTATGGAGGGTAGCGTGGTTTAATGAGGGGAGGAAAAGAGTTGGGGAAGAAGAAAAAGAAAGGTTTTTGTTGTTTATGGGGATGAAATCGTTGGAATGGGGGATGAATAGGGGATTTGGAGGGTTTTCTTTCTGGTGGGTCAGGCGAAATCCGGGGTTAAAAAAGAATTTTTTAAAAACTTGGTTTTGGGGCAATTAAGGTGCGGTGCGTCTTGTGCTGGCTCAGTGCACCCGCGAGTGCTTCAACTTGCACAGGCAAGGTGCAATAACTGCGTAGTGGGACCGTACCACGTGTGATCCTAACCTTTGTCTGTCATGTGCTGGCGCGGCGCGCCTCCCAGTGGTCCAGCCTTTACATACAATTTTTTTTATTTATTTTTCAACAAAGTTACAAATAATGAAAAATTGCTAATTTAATAAAGCTAAACTATAATCTAAAAATCTAGACAAACTAAAAACACAAAAAATTGAAAATAAACTACCTAATTATTACATAGTATTCATGGGTTGTCTCCCATGTATAACTTTATTTAACGTCGCGGCACAAAGCAACTTGAATTATTCATCATTTAGCTCAAGCACCTCCCAATCAAGATCCGACGGATAGTCTCCGCTCATTATTAAGTTCACAATGACGGCATACCATGGCACTTCAGAGATATCCAAAGTCATAAATTTCTTATGTCGAAATTCTAAAATTTCTTCCACGTATTCGCTTCAGCCCCTCATTACAATGTGAAAGTCCCTCCAACAATTATAAGTGGTCCGCTATCTGATTTTTTTGTACCTTTCCTATCTTTTGATCTAAAGATCAAGTTGTTGGAGAAGTAGTATCCAAAAAATTAGTATTGGTTTATCCTCCTTCTAATAGAATAAGTACCTGATAGATGCATGGCCAGTGAAGACAATTACTTTGGTTCTTACAAAATAGGATCTAAACTTGTTGAAGGTGAACACTAGAGCTAGAATCTCCTTCTCAATCACTGTGTAATTTTCTTTCATAGAGTCAAGGGTCTTGCTTGTATAATAAATGGGGTGGAACACTCTATTCTTTTTTTGTCCCAACAACGCACCTACTACTACATTAGTAGCATCACACATAACTTCAAATGGTACTTCTCAGGTTCAATTAGAATAGGAGCCTCAATTAAGCTCCGTTTCAACATCTCAAAAGCTCTGAAACAGAATGCATCAAAGTCAAACTTTACCTCCTTTTCTGAAAGGCTGCACATGGGACGTGAAATCTTGGGAAAATCCTTGATGAATCGCCGGTAAAAACCTCCGTGGCAAAGAAAACAACGCACCCCATTTTACAGAAATAAAAGTGGGTAAATTCTCAATGACTTCTATTTTGACCTTATCCACTTCCAAACCAGATTTAGACACCTTGTGTCCCAATACTATCCCTCTCTAACAAAATAAAGGATACTTTTCTAGTTTAAATAATCTAAGTTTGGTGTCTTCACATCTAGCAAGCACCTTATTAAAGATTCGTAGACTACCTAAAAAGGATTTCCCAAGGATGAAAAATCATCCATGAATAGCCTCTACATAATATTCCATCCACCATGTCATCAAAAAGGCCACTATACAAACCTTGAAAGTCAACCGGTGCATGCAAAGTCCAAATGGCCATGCGTTTGTAATCATATTTTCCATATGGAAAGGCATATGTGAGATCTTCTCCTAATCTTACGCTGCAATTAAGTCTGATTTCTATACCCACCGGAAACCCATACCCATTTAACAAGCAGCAGTACAACTGTCAAGCTCTGATCAATGAATGCTACAAGATAATGATCTTTCTAGGTAGCATAATTTAGTTTCTGGTAATCCCATCAAAAACAATACGACACTGTTCCCCTGTTCTTCTCGTAGAACGTTCTTCTTTAGTCCTTACCACATCCCTACTCCCTTCTTGGTACGCATAATAGTTGGCTGTCAAAAAAAAAAATTCCTGAACTAAAGCCCACTTGCTATCAGAGATCAGGTATACAATCACATCATCTATCCACTTCAAACTTTCTTCCTTACCACTTCTTCTGTCTCGGGATTGAGACGGCGTTGTTGTTATTCTTTGGATTTGTAATACTCTACCATGTAAATTCTATGCATACACAATGACGGACTAATCACAAGGATATTAGTCATCTCCTAACAAATTTCTTTCTTTCTTCTCTTCAATATCCTCAATGCATCTTCAACCTGTAAATCAGACAAATCTTCAGAAAGTATAACATGCAATGTTTCACTAATACCCAAATACACATACCTTAAGTGAGCCGGTAGAATATTTATTTTCAACTTAGGGGCTTCTACTATGGGTGGGTTTGGTGGAGGGCCTAACTCGCAATCTAATGACCCTACATGAGTCATACGAATGTCTACTAAAGCTTGATTTCAGCATTATTCAGTGTCATGAGCTTCAGTATCTCCCTCTAACTCATGACCCCCTATCACTTTCTCTAACAGATCTTTAGGTATAAGCAAATGTTATTCTACTATGTGATAAACCTCCGTAATAGACGACAACTCTTCATAAATAGAAGGCAATTTTATAGCGCAGTAGACATGAAATACTTCAAGCGTGTCATCATCAGTTAGTTGACAAACTTCTACATCAATCAATACCCTATATGTGGCCAACAAAGGTCGTCCCAAGATGAATGGGATTTTATCGGGTTCAAATTCTAAAATAATAAAATCTAAAGGAAAACCAATGAACCTACCTACACTAGAAAAGGTTCTACCACCCCCTCTGTCCTAATAATTGATCTATCCACGAGTTGGAGAATAATAGTTCTTATTTTTGGACTCCCCAACCGAAGATTTTGATACAAAAATAAGAGCATCAAATTTATACTTTCCACCAAATCACATAACCCTCGGCCATGTGCCCTTTGCCCAATAGTAATTTGCACAGTAAAACTACCCGAATCGTTTAACTTTTTGGGTAGTCTATTTTTGATCCTTGATATGCACTCCTCCCAAGTGATTATAGTTAATACTATATGAGGACTCCTTTGATCTCCCATAATGTCTTTCACTTCTTAGCATACTTGAAATAACCTACAAAATGCACTATCGAGGTTGGTTAGAATCATTTGTGGACGTGTTTAAGTAGAGAGAAACTTACTAAATCGTATAATAGCATCACTTATCCCTCTATTATGCCTCACCGCTCCCCTACTCCTATCTTCTTTCCCAGCATGATATTTCGGTAAATTTATACGGACGTTCGTTAAGACATCATTTATGGAGACGGTTGGTAACCACGACCAAAATGGCCCATTTTCTAATTTAAACGAGCCCTGAGCATAAAAATCCTCCTTATAACCACTTCGTATGAAATTAGTCCACCATCTTTTTTGGTTGATCCAGGAATTTCAAGTGATTTTTCCAACAATTTACACAAAAGTCCATTTTCCATTAACACCCTATATATGAAGTCGGGTGGTCATCAACAACCTTAACTTGTAAAATCTCTCAAATTTAGATAGCTAGGACGAGCTTAAAAGTTATTAAAATAGTCATTTGAAAAAAAAATTAAAAGCTAGAAATTTCTTATGTTGGAGAAAGTGAAATGTTGGTCAACATCAAATGTAAACTTCCTAGAGAAGGATGAGGTACAGGGATTCTTGATAATTGGTGGGAATATCTTGGAGAGACTTTCCGACGGCGTGGTTTGCACGATGTCAATTCATATGAGTGAGAGATGTCTTTCAGAGTTGGTTGTTTGTACTAAGGATAGTCCACAATCTAGAGTGGAAGGCGAGTGTCTTTTACTGTCACAATTATTTAATGTTTTTGTTCTACTAAGTAGGGAACAAAGTTAATGCCATTCAGTTTACGTATTTAGAAAGCACGTGAGGGTTTTGAGAGAAGAGAAAAAAAGAGGAGAAAGGATAAGAAGAATCAAGAACACCAAGATCGTTGAGTGGATTTCGTCTGGGCTAATCCCTATCGAGGTATGTGAGATAATTTAGTGTTGGTTTCTTTCCCCTCCCTCCAACTTGAATGAAAATCTTGAAGTTTTTTTTAATGAAAATCTTGAAGTTCTTGATGAAAAATTGTGAAGTTTTTGCTAATTGAATTGTAGTTGATCTTTAGTAGTTTTTATTCCAGACTATTTTCGTGGATAAATTATGAGGTTATGAGTTATTTAGGGATCTTATGTGTTTGGGGTGGGATCCATGGGAATTTGGGAGGTTTAGAGATGAAAAAAAAGAAGAAAAGTCTAAAGGACCTGTCAGACACCCCTTGGGGCACCGCGCCTCCGAGACCACTTCAAGGTAGGCTCTGTTTGACAGGACCTGGTGAGGAGCGCCTCCCAGAGCGCCCCTGACTAGGGTCTGCATGACAAGCCTTGGCGCCCCGCGCCACGACCCCGTGGAGACCCCATTCTTTCCCTATTTTTCCGTCCTACTTTCTAAGTTATTTACCAACATTTCCTAGTGAGTCCACTTACTTAAGGTACCATCTAAACAGCATCAAAACATGCATAAACATGATCTCTTAACCTTGAATCCCATAACCAATTCAATAAAAAGTTAGGATCAAAGTCTAAAGAAGGCCAGCGTAAGCTAAATGTTAAGAAGTAAGACAAATTAAATTTCATAAAGTCCACGAGTATATTTAAACGTCTTTTCAACTTAATTAAGGCTCATGTATCTAGTTAAAGATAGAGTAAAATTTTAAGTATTTCTTTCAATTAAGGGAACTAAGTATTTACCTAAAGAGTTGAAGTTCATCCATTCAAGAAATATAAGTGATCCAAGTATTTCCCTAATAGTCATTTCAAAACCCAAGTTTCAAGCTAAGTAAAGAGTAAAGTGTTAATACTAACAATCTCAGATGAAGTTATTTTCTTCTAAAATTTAGGGATACTATGTATCTCCAAAGAGATTTTGAAATGTTCTCACATTTAAACGACGAAGCTATGTTTTGCAAAGAACCTTCGTGCTAGTTTTTAGAAAAGAGTTATATCTTTATAAAATGAAGCAAGTAGGGAAACTATGATTCCCAAAAGTGTTTTTAAAGCTATGTTTTGGGAACTAATCTAAAACCATGGAATTAGTATGTTTTAAAAATGTAAGATCTAGTATATATTTTTGTGATTAGTTTTGAGGTACGATCTTGGGAAAATGCGAGTTTTAGATTAAGTCAAAGTATCCATGAAAACAATGTAATCATCATGGGTTAGAAGAAAAAATGTCATACTTTTTAGGATTTTTGAACCTATTCGAAGTTTACTACGGATCCATTGGCAGTCAGGTCCTTAGTTGGCAGGTTAAGGATGTCCTGACAGCGTAGCAAACTTTGTCATCTCACTATAACTATTAAAATGATGGTATCTTTAGAGAACTCTACATTATAGTTGCATGGTTCCTCAAAAAGGTTCTATTTGTAGGAGACTCATTCCGCATTGATGAAAAGAGCTTTGAGAGGAGTAAGTATATATAATTTTCTTTATATTATGGTTATGGGTTATGTCAATTATTTTGGATGTAAAACGTACATTTTAAGTTCTGGTAGGTTTGCATATACAGAGTTGAAAACCATGTTTTAAACAATTTTTCATTATAATGTACAAGTCTTCAAACTGATATATATTTAAATGAGTACTCATAATGATTTACTTAAATAAGAAGAGTGGGTAAATTGTTATTTCTTAATCCTTTAAAAGACTATGTTGTTTAGCTTCCAACTCGATATTTGTTACATTCAATGTACTAATGCCAGTTGTCCCTACTATAGTAGATGATGCAGACACATGTAACTAGGGATTGACATTCCAATCACACCTTTAATGTAAGACCTCAGACATCCCTTATTCCGGTGTGGACATTTACCCCTTAGGTTATTTTCTAAGTTTTTTAGTTTAGGATTCATGGGGGATTGTACCAAAATTCCATTGGTAATTTAAAGAAGTACAGACAAATAGAGGGACGGGAGTGAGGGAGGGGAATTACTTACCTGTTTTCAGTAACACCACCTTTTTCCTTGACTCACGGCCCTATTCATAACAAACAACGTCCCCAAGGCCTTCTGTCTTTCATTTTTAGAACCCCTTCGCTCGCTTCATGCTTCCTACCATCCCCCAATTCATCTTCACCCATCCCCCGCTTATTATTTTGTGAACAACAATAAGGCGGAGTTGCCATTTTTTGTTAAGTATTACTTCAAAGTTATTTCTTGAGTTAAGTCCTAGGGTGTAGGCTCGGGGCGAAACAAAAATGACTTATTTTCAAAGTCAAACGAGCCACAGAGCAGACAAACCCCCATTTTACAAATATTTGTGTCCTATAGTCCACAATATTTTTTGAGGATCCATAATATCTAGATGATTTTTGCCAATAAAATTACATGGAAGTCCGCTACCACCTTATCTATGGATTTGATTGGTTACCAAGACAAAAACTATCCATTTTCAAGGTAAAACGAGCCCAGAGTAGGAAAACCCCCCATTTTGCTAATTTTTGTATGTTATAATCCACCATTTTTTTTGCTGATATGGAATTATGAAATGATTTTTGCAAAGAATATACACGGACGTCCCTTAAGACCTTATCTATGGAGTCGGTTGGTCAAAACTGCCAAAACAGTTCATTTTCCAGGTCAAACGAGCCTAGAATAGGCAAACCACCCAATTTATCGTTTTTCTTCAACTATAGTAAATCCATTTATTTGTCTGATCCAGAATTTTGAGATGATTTTGCCAAATATTACACAAACATACATCAAGGCTTTATCTATGGAGCCAGTTTGTTACCACGGCTAAAACCAACCAATTTTAAAGGTTAAACGAGCCCATAACAGGCAAATATATGATCTTACCGGTATTTGTGTGCTATAGTCCACCATCTTTTTTGGTTATCCGGTATTTTTAGATGATATTTGCTATAAAATTATAGGAACATCCATTAATACCTTTTATATTGATCGGGTTGGTCACCAGCGCAAAAATGACCCATTTTTATGGTCAAACAAGCCAAGTGTAGTCAAACCCCCTATTTTGCCGATTTTCATATGCCATAGTCCACCATTTTTTTTTGTGATCTGAATATCCAAGATGATTTTTTCAAAAAATTTACAAGGGGGTCCATTATGACCTTATATATGGAGCCGATTTGTCATTATGACCAAAATGACTCATTCAAGGAATGAGTAAAGAGCAAGCAAACCCCCCCTTTTTTGCCGATTTTCGTGTTCTATAGTCCACCATCTTTTTTGGTGATTGGAATTCTGAGATGATTTTTGGCAAAGACTTACATGAACGTATGTTAAGACCTATTATATGAATATGGTTGGTAAACATGGCTAAAAAGGCCGATTTTAAAGGTCATACGTGCCACAGAGCAGGCAAACCCCCGATTTTTTCGATCTTCATGTGTTATCGACCACAATCATATTTGATGATAAAGAATTCCGAGATTATTTTTAACCAAAAATTTGTACATGAAATTCCATTAAGAAACCTTACCCTATGGAGCAGTTTGCCCCCAACGGCCAGACCCCCCATTTTTCCTCCAAGGTAAACGAGCCCAAAGCAAGAAATCTTCCATTTTAATCAATTTTCGTGTGCTGTCACACAATCATTTTTTGAGATCCCAAAATTCATAATGACTTTTTCCAAATATCTATACGAACGTCAGTTAAGACATTATCCATGGATCATGTTGGTCACCACGTCGAAAACAGCCCATTTAAATGATCCAACGAACCATAAAACAATCAAACCCCCTATTTTACTTATATTCATGTTCTATAGTCCACCATCTTTTTTGTTGATCAAGAATTCTGAGACGATTTTTGCCAAAATCAAACGAATGTACATTAAGACATTATATATGGAGTTGGTTCATCACCACAGCCAAAGCAGCCCATTTTAAAGATTGAAAAAGCTCAGAGAAGCCAAACCTCTCATTTTACAAATTTTCGTATGTTATAGTCAATCATGTTTTTTGGTGATCCAGAATTTAGAGATGATTTTTACCAAAAATCTACACGGATGTATGTTAAGACTTTATCAATCGAGCCTGTAGGTCACCACGGCAACAATGGACTAATTTTCAAGATCAAATGAGTCTAAGAGAAGGCAAACCCCCCTATTTTGCAAATTATTGTGTGCTATAGTCCACCATCATTTTCGGTGATCAAGAATATCAAAATGATTTTTGCCAAAAATTTACACGGACATACTTTAAGACGTTTTCTATAGACCCGGTTGGTCACCACATACAAAACAACTCACTTTAAAGGTCAAATGAGCCCAAAAGCAAGAACAACCCCCAAATTTTGGGCCAATTTTCGTGACTATCGGCTACAATCTTTTTTGTGCTTCGGGATTCGAAAATTTTTTATCCAATACTTTTACATGAAATTATTTTATACTATATTTATGGATGAGCCTTGGTATGGCTCGGGCAACACCAATTCTTCAACAAGTCAAACGATCCCCAAAATAGACAAAGCGTCATTTTGCGATTTTCTTGTGCTAACAAACAATCAATAAGCCATCTTTTTTAGTGATCATGAATTCCGTGAAAGTTTTTTTGACAAAATATACATTGAAACCTTAAGACCTATCTTGTAGCTGATTGACACCTACGCGGGCCAAAAAGCCCATTTTTTTTCACAAGGTCAAAATAGCCCTACAGCATGCAAACCCCTATTTTGCCGATTTTTCATGTGCTATTGTTCAATCATTTTTTTTTGTGATCAAGAATTTTTTCAAGATAATTTTTGCCACAAAATTATTGACGTCTGTTAAGACCTTATCTAGGAGTGGGTTGGCCAACACAGACTATACAACTATTTTCAAGGTCAACTGAGCCAGGGACGAAGCCCCCCACTTTGCAATTTTCGTTTCTAGATTCGACCAATCTTTTTGGTGATCCATAAATGTTGGATTTTTTCACCAAAATTACATGAATGTTTGTTAAGACATTTTATATTTTGTATGTAGGTCACCACAACAAAAATGACTCTTTTTCAAGGTCAGATGAGCCTAGAGCAGGAAAACCCCCAATTAAGTCGATTTTCATATGCATAGTCCACCATCCTTTTTGTTGATACGGAATTCCAAGATGATTTTTGCCAGAAATTCACACAAAAGTCTGTTAAGACCTTATCTATGTATCCGGTTTTTCACCATGGCCATAACAACCCATTTTCAAGGTCAAATGATCCCAATGAGCAAGTAAACCCCACACCCCATTTTGTTGATTTTCGTGTGCACTACCATCTTTTTAGGTGATCTGCAATTCCAAATGATTTTTGCTAAAAATTTACATGGAAGTACATTATGACCATATGTATGATTCGGCATGTCACAATGGCCAAAATGACTTATTTTCAAGGTTAAACAAGCACCAGAGTAGGCAAACCCCCCATTTTACCCATTTTCGTATGTATAGTCAACCATGTTTTTTGTTGATCGAGATTCAGAGATGATTTTTGTAAAAGAATTTTACGAATGTCCTTTAAGACCTTATCTATGGACCCGGTTGGTCATCACGGCCAAAATCACCCAGTTTCAAGGTGAAACAAGCCATGAGTAGGTAAAACCCCTATTGTCATTGTCCCGATTTTCGAGTTGCAATTTCAACACTTTTTAGGTGTCTGGAATCTGAGAATAATTTTTTATCAAAAAAGTTACATGGACATTCTGCTAAGGTAGACCTTATCCGTCCATTGTAGTCTGTTTGTCCATTACGACTGAAAGGACATCCATTTTAAATGTCAAAAGACGCTTAAAACTAGAAAATCCCCTATTTTTCTGATTATCGTGTGTAATAGTCAACCATATTTTTGGGAATCCGGAATTTCGAGATGATTTTCCAAAAAATTACATGTAATTCCATTAAGACCTTATCTATGGAGTCGGTTGGTCACCACAGCCAAAATAACTCATTTTAAAGGTCAAACGAGCCCAAAGCAAACAAATCCGCCATTTTGCCCTTCTTGTGTGCTAAAGTCCACCATATTTTTTCGTGATCTGAAATTTCGAGATGATTTTTATGAAAAATTTACTTAGAACACCGTTAGAAACTTATATATGGAGCCGGTTTGTCACCACGACAAAAATAGCCAATTTAAATGGTCAAATTATCCTATAGAAGGCAAATCCCCCATTTTGCCGATTTTTGTGTGCAATAGTGAACAAATCTTTTTTTTTGGTGATCTGGAATCCGAGTTTATTTTTGCCAAACATTTACACGGACGTCTATTAAGACCTTATCTATGGAGACGGTTTGTCACCACAGATAAAACGACATATTTTCAAGCTCAAACGAGCCCTGAAGAGGCAAACCCCCCCTACCCCCAGTTTTGCCAATTTTTCTCATGTGGGAATAATCACCTTATTTTTTTTTTTGATGATCCGAATTTTTCGAAATGTGAAAGTTTTTTGCCCAAAAATTTCATAACATCTATTAAGACCTTACCTACAGAGACGGTTAGTCACCACGACCAAAATGACTCATTTTCAATGTCAAACGAGCTCCAGAGTAAGCGAATCCCCCATTTGGCTGATTTTTTTTGTTATAGTCACCACTTTGTTTGTTCCTTCCGGAAGATTAAAAAAATATTACACAAAAGTCCGTTAAGAACCTATCTATGAAATTGGTTGGTCACCACGGCTAAAACATCCTATTTTCAAGTTCAAACGAATCCAATACAAACCCCCAATTTTGTCAATTTTCATGTACTATAGTCAACAATCTTTTTCGGATATTCAGATTTTCCGAGATAATTTTTCCAAAAATTTAAATAAAAAAATTAAAAAGGTCTGTTAATAACTTCTATATGTAGTCGGTTGTTCCCCCACACCCCCAAACAAACACGAGACATTTTCACCAAGGTCCAACGAGCTCCAAGCAGCAACCCCACCCGCCAATTTTTTTTATTTTTTTTTTTTTTTCCTTTTCGTGTGCTGAAAGGGTCCCCCATCTTTTTTGGTGATCTGATATTGTGGGATGCTTTTTTAAAAAATTTATATGGAACTCCGTTAAGACCTTATATATGCAGCCGGTTTGTCACCACAACATAAAAAACAAATTTTTAAGGTCAAATGATCCTAGCGAATGCAAAACAACCATTTTGCTGTTTTTCGTGTGCAATTCCACCATTCTTGTCTAGAGATCTAGAATTCCGAGATGATTTTTCAAAACATTTACACGAACGTCCATTAAAAATTTATTTATGTCGAGGGTTTGTCACCATTTCCAAAACAACTCATTTTCAAGATCAACCGAGCCTCAGAGCAGGCAAACCCTCCCCTATCCCCTTTTTACCGATCTTCATGTGCTATAGTCCACCATCTTTTTTGGGTATCTAGAATTTCAAGATTGTTTTTGCCAAAAACTTACACAGATGTCCGTTAGACCTTATCAATGAAGTCCATTGGTCACCACGACAAAAACGACTCATTTTAGAGGTCAACAAACCTAGAGAAGGAACTACACAGATGTCCGTTAGACCTTATCTATGAATTGATCGGGAGGTCACCCATGCCCCAAAACTACCCTCATTTTAAAATGTTAAACGAACCTAGAGAAGGCAAACCCCCTATTTTTCTTGAACATTAGTCGGCAATCAACATCTTCATGACCTTGGTGCTTACAAAAGGTACAATACAAAAGAAGATTGCCTATCATGTTCCATCAATACTCTAAAGGGGTTATACGATATATCCGGTGTGGAAGTAGGCCAACATTTCTATTGGCAAATACGAGGTTTCCAAGTACATGGCCAAGTACTTATTACTTCGTGGGTTGTAATTGCTATAGAATGACAAGGAATATTCGTATCCGTATATAATAAGTTGGGCTCTATCCTTCCCGCCCACCTCATTAATATCTGGAGGGAAGAATCCGAGGGTAGCCTGATGATTAAGGGACAGGACCAAAACAATCTATTGATAGTGTTCAACGATCTTACTGGATTGTTCATCCAAAAAGTGCATCCTTAGTTGTTTTGAATTTTTGTCCGTAAGATAAAGAATGACCTTAACTCTAATAGTTCCATGTCTTTTCCTATCTTAAGTGGCTTTATCTGGCTACTTTCTTACCAATAGCCGATGCTATAGATAACAAAGGTCTCCGAGAAAAAAGATTTGGCAGAAAATCCTGTAGCAAAATATTTTGAAGTTTCTTCCCTAGGGTTAAAGTTTTGTGTCCATGGAAAGTTACAAGACGGTGTTGTCTCTCCCCATTAAATTGAAAGTTACCAACCTGTTTTTGAAAGAACAGAGCCAAATCTATCTAAACCTCACACAACGAATTAACCAGATTGTCATGCTGCAAAGTGGAGACAATTAGTCAATGTCCTTTGATAATTAATTGTCTCAGTTCGTCTAAGCTTGCTGCACCATAGGAAACTTTCATTATTACAGCATGATGACGTCTTTCTTCAACGGCATCTTATCTAATTCCTTAAAAGTAAAATAGACAGTTGCTTCCCTGTGTATTAATTAAAATAGGTTTCAAGATTGTTTTGGTCAGTGTTGTGGGATTATAGTTTCATAAGAGATGCATAGGTATTTTTTAAGTTTTCTCTCCCCATGTTTGATACTAAGGGAGTAGGCAAGTGGAAGCCATGTAGAGCTTCTCTATTCGCCTTTCACAACAATATTTTAATTAAGTTGCGTAGTTCACTAAATAATATTTTCCAAGCTTCTTCTTTCCCTCGTAGCACAAATGTTTGGGTCATATAATCCCAAAAAATGTAATGGTAATACTAGTATTATTTGTACCAAGTTTAAATTTACAATCACCATTGTAAATAAATTATACAAAATACTATTTTATATGTACTGCACCAAATGACTCCTTTAGTGTTGAAGAAAGTGTCAAGTGTTATCTATTGATTTATAATGTTACAACAAAGACATTCAATTCATTTAGTGTTTTGTATTTAAGCACTCAATAGTAGAATTTTTCTTTTTTTAGTACAATCAGTATAACATCACAAATTAAACTTCCATGTTTTCTTAAAATTCTATGTTACATATTAGATTAACGCTACCCATACAATGTTTTACATCAAGAGTTTCAAATTAAAGAACCAAAGGCAATTCATCTAAGAATTATGCATTTTTTGTTACTGTTAGAGGTTGACATATCAGCCTGAATAAGTTTAAGAAACTTTGTTTTGTTGTTCGTGTATCATATACCCCTGACCTTACCAACGATTTCTTTTTAGTTTCTACAGTTATGATTCCTTCCTCCGAAAGAACAAATACAATTTACCTTCTCACTGATTGAACTTAGAAACTTTCCAACCTTTAATTGATGACATTCCATAGTTTTTTTCTTTCGATATGTGGTAATAACTATTATACTTTTCTTTTCTATGGATTGGTAATATTCTTGCCGTAGAATTCCAGAGGTTAAAGTTTGATCAAATAGTCAGGGAAACACTTGAAGACTTGACATCCCTTACCATTGGATTTATTTCCATTCTCGATTATTTCTTCAGGTTTCATATAGTAACAACATTGAAAATTACCCTTGACATTGCTATTTTAAAAGTATGTCATAGTGTTGATCGTTTGATACATTTGCTCGACACAAATTTCATTCAACATTTCATTCTTATACTTCCATTTACATATCCACCATACAAGATCCCTTACTTCTTTTTTTATTGTTTAGCATTGACGCATTTGTATCTCATAGGATGTGAAATGCATCTTCCATGCTTCTTTCAGGGATTTAATTAGTTGATTAACCTAAAAAAATTAAAATTTGTAACATTATCTTCAGAAACATTTGAACGTTTGATCTCTAATTTGCTGTTGCTTGAGGATTTGATGATAAAAGACAAACACAATCAGTACCTCATGAGTATTAATGCTTCTAAGCTAAGTTCATTTGTCTTTTGCGGCGATATACAATTGTTACATCTAGAAAATGTTCCTCCTCTTTCCAATGTTCTGTATGAGCCTAAAGAATTAGTTTCTAGAGGAAACATATTATATTGACAATATTTTTTCGTCTATTCTTACACTCGAGTATTTCAGTTTGTATAATTTTAAAATAACGTTGCTTCATTTTACTTGTATTTTCATGCATGTACTTTTCTTTTTGGCATCCTGATTTTTATTATTTTATTCGTAGGTCGATATTGGATTAACTGAATTTATACCGACATGGCTTCCATCAGCTCCTAACTTTCTCAAACGCCTATTCATATCTTGGATTACTCTTGGAGAGTTTTTTGAGCTTTCCATTGCTCTTTGCATTCTAGGAAGCTCTCCCAATTTGGAAGAAATTGAAATTCAGGTTGTCACTAATGTTTATTTTTCTCTCTTTCTTTTCCATTAATGAATTCGATGGTTTTTTCTTGATTTTCTTAGGGGTGTATCCTTAATGATGGGGATTATTTTGAACCTGTGCCCCAGAAGATTGTTGGAATTCATGCAAGCTTCTTGGACATCATATTTAATCATCTGAGGACAGTTAAGTTTTATGATGTACTATTAGAAGAGGGTGAAATGCAGTTTATCAACGGGAATCATCTAAAGCAAAAGTTGTGTATCTTGTTGATTAATATCGTTAGCACAATCCTTCTTAATTTTTGCTAAAATGATTTGGAAGTGCAAACAGAAAGGAGATGCTTGGTTTATGGATTAGTAATGTTGTGTTTTCCCTTTGCTTTTACGGTACTATAAAGATTTTTTCAACTTGGAAACATAGAATGGTAAACCTGGAAATTTTTTTTGAATACTCTGTTTGAGAACAAAGATTGTTTTTTATATTTCATGCTTTTCTTATATGAAGTATGACTTGAGTCTTTGGTAGTTTATTTCGAAGTTATAATGTGTGTTGATTCTCTTAGGAAACTTTAAACATTTAGTGGAAACTTACTTTTTAATAGGAATTCTTTACTTTACAAAGGTTTAGTCCAAATAATCGAGAATATTTATGTCTAAATGACCCCCCTTATCTTTGAGAAGAAACTCGAAGAAGCCAAATCATTCATTTGGGTTTCTTCAGTTGAAGTTTATTTTGTTGTGATGTTGTGTGTTAAATTCTCTTAGGCGAGCTTGAAGTATTTAATGGGAACTTATTTATTTATGGTTGGTAGGAATTTCCTGTTTCGTAAGGGATATGTTGGACATGATTGTTCCTCATCTTTGAAGAAAAAACAGGAAGAGGAATCACCGGTTTGTGTCAATCAAATATATCAAAAAATGAACATCAGGATTCACCTTTAGACGAGTAATTTCGAGGGTAACTTTCAATGTTATCCTATATGAAACTGGAGGAAACAATCGAAATGGATAAATCCAATGGTAGGGGATTCAATTACCTACTATTGTCCTATATAGACCGTTTGGATCAAATTCCTCATGTGGAATCTATGACAGTCTAATAGCCATTCGTTCAAAGTTTAACAATTTCTTACACATTAAAAAGAAAACCTATTTTACAATTCATTGTAAATAATGGCAAAGGTTTCTATGTTCGATCAGTAGAAGGTAAAATAAGGCTTTGTTCATCTGTAGGTATGAAATCTTTATAATTAAACAAGAATAGAAATTGGCAATCATAGTATACGCTACACTAATAACAAACAAGCATGTCACAACTCTAACAATAAACAAAAGGTGAATAATTTTTAGATGACATTTGCATTGATTTCTTTATTTTGCAACTCTTGATATAAAATCGTCTGCTTAGGTTAAATCAGACAAATATAGATTATTTTTCTAATAGAATTTGAGAGATCACAAAAGTTTAAATTAGTAATGTTATACTTATTGTACTAGAAATTTACAGTATTAAGTGATTTCAACAAAATATTATATGAATGACATGTGTTTAAGGAAACATTATAAATCAATAGATAACATCTGAATACTTCCCCATTCACACAAAGGATTCATGGTAGTATATATAAGAATATTAATTTGACTTTAATTTTCGTATAACAATGTTTTTACTGTAATTTAAACTCTGGTAACTAATACTACTTACTACTAGTTTCATAACCTTTTAGGAATATATGGACCCCAAACATTTGTGCTACAAGAAGAATGTTTATGTCTCCATATTTATAGGGTGTAATATTTTCGAACAGTGGGCCCCAGTGTTGAGCAGGAAAGAATGGGACAAAGATGCACAAACAAAAAGGCTAAAAAAGTGGGATTTTTTCGTCGGTGGGGCAATTATTATGAGGTTCCTTATTTTCTTGTCCGTGTCTTTTACAATCACATAAAAAAAAACCAAAATCAAAAAATATTTTTACTTTTACATAATAAAGTTCCCCTTCCCCGGCCTTGCCTCTGCCCTGTTCCTCGCCCTCCTCGCTCTTCCCTGTGCTTCTCCCTTCCTTTCTTCCCCTTTCGCGTCCCCCTCTGTCTCCTTTCCTTTCTCTTCCTTCTTTCTTCTTCTCCTTCTCCTCCCGCCCCCATTTTTTTGCTCCCTTTCCTTCCTTCCCTTTCCCCCTGCTCTTTTTTCCGGATTTCCCCCCTTTCTTTCCTTTCGCCCCCTCCAGTCCTCCTCTTTCCTGCTCCCTGCTCTGTGCCCCTCGTGCCGCCTTCTCTCTCATAAAGTGACTCAATTAATATAGGACTATGAAAAGACTTTCTTTTCGAAATAACCTAAGACAAAGTAAATATCACATAAATTAAGGGGTAAAAAGAGTAAAAAATAATGTGATTATTTATTAGAGAAATTGGCAAGTATATTTAGTTACTGAAACTTTACTATGATTTGCCCAATTCAGTCCACTTAATTACTTTTAGCATATGATATTGAATACCTCAAAATAGTTAAATTTGATTGTATTGGTCGGTTACATATTCAATTTTCTGATTTTATGACCTTTTTTTTTTTTTTTTATCATAATCACATCATTTTTATGCATATATATCTAGAATACAAAGAAAATCATTTGTTCAGTTTATATAATAGACAAAACAAAACTACATTACCTACTTTATAACCCACTTTTTATGTAATGCGAATTCTAGACCCGGGGCGAAGGTATATTAATTTAATTTTCTCTTCCCAAAACATTTATATGATATATATAGATTTTTTTTAGTGTTTATATATAAATTTTAAATTCCTCAACAAAATTGCTCTGACATTGTAAGGCGTTTCATTTACTTCTTTGCTTACCCTTTTTTAACAAGAGAGAACCAATGAAAAAAGATGGAGGGTTGTACTAGTAATGTATTTTTATAGGGAAAATACATAGTACTGTCTCAACCCCGATGTTTCGAAAACTCCCCAACAACAACCCTTATATTAGACTAAAGTCCATTACCACTCGAAGTTTTTTAAATAATTTCTACCCCTTTTTAGCCTACATGACACTTTATTTCGGGGTTCAACGCGTGTTAATTTTTTTATTCAAAATAGTGTCACGTAGGCCGAATAGGGTAGATAATTATTTATAAAATAAGTTCAGGGGGTAATAGGAACTTAGTATAGTATGAATGTGTCTTTATTTATTTATATATATTCATCAAATATTTTTATCAATAATGCTATTGTGTAGTAAAATATTTTAAAAGAACTAATAAAATAATAAAAATTTATGAAAAATTGAGTTTAGTTGGGTTTTGACTCAATATCTGCCCCGTTTTGGCTAAATTTATATTGATCCAAAAAAATTCAGTTTGGATTGGACCTTGACCCGTTTGTTGTCTTGACCCATTATGATTGACATAAAATTGATCCAATTTGATCAATTACCGTGCCTAACAATGCCTAAGATTAAAATAGAAGAAAAATCAAAGAAACAAATGCACTTATATAAGAAAAACTAATTAAGAAATACCAAATATTTATCCTCTTTTGGATGAGTCGCGATTTAATAGAGCAAATGAAGATTAGCCTAGAAATTCCTAATGTTACAACCAAATTGTAAATAGCCATGTGTATTTACCATTTTTCTATGAAATAAAGAGATTGACTATAAATCGTAATTATTTTAGCATTCGCTACTAATATTACTAATATGATAATTACATATCATAAATTAGTCGTACCATATAAGTTTTATTTTATTTTAATAATGAAATAGATTTCATCATTTCATAAGATTACATGTTGCACAACAAACAAAATAACAATTTCCTTCCGTGAAATGCTTATAAATTGGTCCATTTTATTTGATTAGGGATCTATACCACGGTCCACCTCAATTTCAATTATAAAAGTTATAGCACGTAAGAAAGGGCAAATGAAATCTTTTTGTTTTTCTCCCCTCCAATACCCTCGTTTCAAAATCCTGATATGTATATATATATTATTTATTTATTAGCATAAATGTTTATTCGTCTACATGCCGTATCAGAGCCTGAAACTTGAACTAATAATTTTCACTTATGAAGTAACTTTATCTTATTATTAGAGGCTGATCACCACAAAAAAACAGTCTTTAGTGACAGAAAAAATCCATCACTATAAGATAAAAAATCTTCATTAATCATGATTAGAGACGAATTAGCAACGGAGTGTTGATTGTTGGTAATATGCTTGTTAGTAAGCTCTAATGACAAAATGATTTTCCGTCCACTTTAGGGCCATCCTAATGAAAAATCATTTCCTTCTTCTCCCACGTTAGCGACGACTTATTCTCATTTATTAACATACTTTGGTTGTCCCTAATTTCATAATTCTATGACGAACAATAGTGTTTCCCCAAAAGTTTAGCGACGTCATAGTGACAAAATATTTTCGTCGCCACATGTTACCGACAAACTGATTCGTCATTATATTTATATAGTTTTGTTGCTAAAAGTTGTTCTTCTTATTTTATTTGGTTACTTTAAATATGCAATGCTGAAATAAATTTAATTAAAATTACTAAATACACCAAAATTAACAAACATTCATACAATATAATACTGATAGATGATTCATAATATATAAATAGAAAACTCCAAAAAAATATTTTTCAAGTTAAAAATTCCCAAAAAAAAAAATATCATAGACTCTTACATGAACCTATTTTCATCAAAATATTACTAAGTGCAATTTCTAGTCTCCAAAAAGTATGATATTATCAAAAACTTAAGTTGTGGAGGCATCAACTTTAAATCGAGGTATCAACCATGTTTTCATTGCTAGAAGGAGCCATGGGTACCACAGTCGATGGTTTTTCAAATGGAGTAATCGACCTTGCACCTGCTTAACATAGAGGACAAGATGATAGTTAGTGCTCATCATTTTTCTTTAGCAACTCGCCATATTTTGTGTTGTTTGCTTTAAATATGGAGTGGTAAGATGATGAGCCACAACGATTTTGGCCGATAGTAATATTTGCTTCAGATCCAAGACCGTTCTGTTCTTGTTTTCTTTTCTCCCCCGGAGCTTGTTAATATGTTTCAAATTGATCATTTCAGTTTCATACATGTTTTGTTCCTTGTTATATTTTTTCATATTTTTCCTATAATAAGTAGAGAAAATGAGAAAGTATTAAAGATATGGAACAAACTAAATTTTGAAGGAAAATGCAGAAAATACACAAGCTTTTAATCATGAAAGATCGGTGTTGTTACAGCAAGATGGACTATAATTATACTCACAGATTATTGGTAACATATAATTATACTCAAACCAGCAAAAGAAGTTCTCCAGACTATTAACATTATGAAAGAATAGGGTTTGGACTCTTGGCTACACCAACATGGTCAATAATTATATTCTAATTGGGAAGTGTACAACACAGACAATGACAACTAACTATCAATGAAATCCCCCTCCTCAACACCCCACCTCAACACTCTCTATGTTCATAAGTGATTGACCTATACGGATATTCATCATACTCTATGATGAGAGACATTCATAGCTTTCTGTACCTTCAATAGATGCTGAGAATTGACTTTGGAAGCTAGCTCGAGTCAGGTACCTTCAATATGATACATCAATCTTATATTATGTATCATACTTGTAACGACCTGTTTAGTCGTTTTGAGCAACAGATTTTATTCTGAAAAAAAAAAAAAAACTGGCAGAAGTGACGGATGCCATGACAGACCCGTCCACCGGGCACACGGACCGTCGTGGAGTGTCGTTTCAAAACACTTGGAAAAATCTGAAATTGGGGGGGGGGGGGAGGGGGGGTCTGAAATCGACTCTCTGAACTTCATAACTCAATGGCAGGACGGACCGTCACACAGGTTTGACTGACCGTCACAGATGTCCTTCAGTGGCCAAATTCACTCTCTGACTCCTTGTCAAACGGACAGCAGACGACCGCGCCGGCACGACGGCCCGTCAACGGGCTGCGTGGGAGCTGCGGAGTCCCAGGCGGGGTGGGCGAGGAATCCTGATTCAAATATTTTAAGGGGGTTTGGACTATTTCGCTGCTTTAATTATAAAAGTAATGGGTTAATGTTAAATACAGTCGTATTACTGAGGGTAAAAGAGGTGGTAACCTAAGTTATTTAGTGAATTATTAGTGCCATCTTTTAAAACTTAATTATATGCATAATTAGGGTAAAGAAAGGAGGGTTTGAATAAGAAAAAGAAAAAGAACAGCAAGAGAGGAGAGAGAGAGAGAACGATCAAGGGAGAAGGGGAACGCAGCTTTGGGCAAGATAGTTGTTGATCGCATTCTTCGGTTAAGAGGTAGGGTATGGTTATATTGATATCCGAACGTAGAAACTCTTAATAGCGCAATGATATGTGGTTGGTAGTATTATAAGTCTTCTGATAGCCTAATTGTGTGCAATGCATGATTGATTTATATATCTGATTGTGGGAAAATGAAGCATTGATGAAGCTATTGAATCACCAAATCTTGGATAAAAACCTGATATCTCTTGTATGATTGATGCCTTGAATAGTAAATAAGGCTTGATGAACTAAAGTGATGAGATGATGGCCTGCTGTGGTTAAAAGGAGGACTTGATGAATTAACTAGAATGAGTTAGTGGATACGGAGTGTCACGTACAGAAATAGGATTTAGGGGACGGGTGTCAACGACCGACACGTTAGATGTAGGGGATAGGAGTGTCACGTACCGACACATAGGAATTAGTGGGAGGGTTTGTCTGTCACGAACCGACACGTAGATGTCAGGGGATCGGAGTGTCACGTACACGACACATAGAAATTATGTGTGGACGGGGTCACGAACCGAACACGTAGATGTAGGATCGGATCGAGGGGAGCGTGTCACGTTCCGACACATAGCAGGTAGGGGACTCGGTGCCAGTGTCAATACGACACAATGAGGATTAAATACGAGGGATTGGAGGGCAGTAGGAGTGTCACGTACCGCCACAAGAGAATATAGATAAATGGAAATCTTGAAAAGATGGAATAATTTCTTCCACATATAAAGAACATTATCCACAAAGAGGTATGGGTGATGGTAGGCTGAGTCCTCATAGATGATGATCGCGTGATGTATTACATGGATGTTTATATTGTTGCTATCACCTGTTAGAATATAGTTTGTATATTATGATGTACTGAGATATATTGGCTTTCGATTTGAGTTGGCCGCTGCTGAGTACCTACTCAGGTACTTGTGGTTGTAACGCCCCTACTTTATGTTTTTTTTGTATGATCGGGTGGTATGCAGCACAGCGTGCGCCTTGTCATCGTCGACCTCAAACAGGTAGTTCAAGCCAGTCCCTTTCACACCGGATCTTCGGGTAGGCTATGCTTCTAGCTTGGATGATTCTCCTTCCTCATGGTCTTGATGCCTTGAAGTTTGCGGCTTACCTAGACTGCTGTTTATTGCTTTTTAAGCGTTCTTAGAATACTCTTAGTTTAGGTAAATTGATCATAATGTTCTTGTGGTGATGATTCCAGATTTTGGGGAGATTAATAGATGGTGAATTTTAGAAGTTATTGAATTGGTTGCTTATTTATGAGGTTTGTAAGTCTTCCGCCTTGCTTCTATGTGATATTAAATCGAAATCGGTAAAGGTATGTATTGGTGGTTCGCTCACATACGAGGATAAATGTGGGGGTGCCAGTTGCTGGCTCGGTTTTGGGTCGTGAACAAAAACTTGGGTATGCAGAGATTAGGTTCGTTGGTATCATCACAAAAGAACGTTTAGTAGAGTCTTAAAAGAACGTAGGGGACGCCTTACGCTTTACCTTTCTTTGAGAGGCCTATAAAGACTTTAGGAAAAAGTGTCCATTCTTTCTTTCTTTGTCTTTCGGTATTTACTTGGATCCAATTGGATCTCAGGTGTCGATACAATTGGTTCTGCCATCTTCACTATTTCGCAGATTGGTAGAAACTAGGAGGCAACGACTATTTTTTTTTTTTTGGCCTAATACTCATACATCAGCAAGAGCAAGTAGTAACATCGGACGCCGACCTGGGGATGTAGCTCGAAGGGAAACAGTTGGCATAGCAGTCCGCGGTAGAGTGTGTGCGGAGGATGTCCTCTAGGGGAAGAGGACGGAGCACCCTAGGCCATCAGGTACTAGGGCGGTGACTGCCTCCACGGACTGAAGAAGAGGTAAATAAGAGAAGCGGCGAGGATGGAGGAGAATGAAGTACAATGACAATAAATGAGGATGGAAGAATGCCACCCCAACACTACCCCCAGAGATGAATCAGATCAGGTTCGCTGCTTATGCTCTAGTTGGGTTTGTCTGATGCTGACAGTGGGCAGGGGGGGTAGAGTAAGGGGGTGGTGGTGGTTGGGTTAGGGTGGTTATAGGTGGGTACGGGTAAGGAAGTTTGCTTCTCTCTGGTCCGATTACCCTCGACGGTGGTATGGACGGGGATTGTGCACAGCAGCAGTACGGAGTCCATCAAGGGTCGTGTTCCGTTCAAAGACAGACAACTTGAACTTTAGAATTGGGTGTGGGACTAGCTGGCGTCTTTGATCTTCATGACGCAAACC
>JAKWJA010001084.1:0-47995 GCA_027704765.1 Solanum habrochaites | reverse complement strand
AACCCGGTCGATTCTTCTTCCATTGCACCTTTGATGGATGCAATCTCCCTTGCCCTCCACTTGGGAACTTCTCATAATCTAAAATAGCAAACCTGCTCCTCTCCTCATACAAAATTCCTCATCAAGAAAACTGATCCCAGGATAAAATATAGTTTCCATCCCCAGGGAAAACCCAAGGACAAGAAGTGAGAGGAAAGAGGGGAGGGAAGGAATACCGCGCAAAAACATAGGTAGGTAGTGCTAACATGGGGGATATAGGGTGTAGGTAGGAAATTAGGGGAGGGGAGTTAGGGGGACCGACCAACTTCCCTTATGGATTCATGAGCCTTGGAACAGTCGGGTTCAAGGGACAAGAAGGCTAGGTGAATGAAAGCACCGAAAATATGGACCAACTTTTCAACATGGACACATGAAATACCGGATGCACTCCCGGACAGCCCTGGAGGCAAGGCCAAACTCATAAGCCACCTCCCCTACTCGCTTAAGTACTTCAAAGGGGACAATGTACATTGGCTTAAGCTTGCCTCTTTTACCAAACCGCATCACCCCTTTCATGGCGAAACTTTCAACAAGACTTTTTCACCCTCCATGCACTTCTAAGTCTCTAACCTTTCGATCTGCATATTCTTTTTGCCTACTTTGCGCCGCTAGAAGCTTTTCTGAATGGATTTCACCTTTTCTAACTGAGTCCCTCAAAAGGTCAGTACCCCAATGTCTAACCTCGGAATGCATCAACACCAACCAATGGGAGACTACATCTCCTACCATACAATGCTTCAAATGGGGCCTGTCATACTTGAAGTGATAGCTATTATTGTATGAAAAACTCCGCAAGGGTAAAAGCTATCCCACTGGCCACCAAATTCTATCACGCATGCACAGAGCATATCCTCCAACACTTGAATCGTTCGCTCAGACTGGACCATCGGTCTGAGGATCGAACGCGCCTAATACTCAAGGTCCAACCTCGTACCCCACATCCGGCCATTGCAAGTTTTCCAAACATAGAAGTAAACTAGCGTACCTCTATCTGATATATGCATTAGTGGAACCCCATGCAAAACCACCGCTCCCGAACAGATCTCTTAGATTATAAAGTTGCGTCTAAATTTCTCCTCGTTGTTAATCACCTGACCTCGGATGAAATGAGCAAGACTTAGTTAAACCTAATCACACAACTAATCCCCAAAAAGGAATACAACTACAACATGTCTTGTGAAGCCAAACCACGACGCCCAAGTCCCAATGCAATTTCGTCACAACTTCAATCAACGGACATGTGACATTAACTGAAGTGTTCCTCTCCGGCTCTGGTTTCCTTTTCAATACTTTTACTTGTTGACAATGTTGGAACATTTGGCAATAAAATCCAACAATATCACGCTTCCTTCTACTCCACAAAAGTGGTGCTTCTTGTGTCCCCAGGTCACTTCATCCTTCGGTTTGCACCCCGGATGTTCGTTATTTGATTATGCCTTCTAGTCTACCACTAGGGTGTCAATTAAGGAGGAGTAACATACCCTTCGCTAGTAGTGTAAGTTCAAAACACCTGTCCTCGGGGACAGACCGTGCGGATCCTTTACACCCGCGCGTGGGCGGGTGATCAAGCCTGCAACAATTTATCTCGTGATCCCAGATCATTGTTTCATACATAACTTTTCCGTAATCTTGTCAAAGGAAGGAAGATCTTGCCTAACAAAGCTAAAAATCTCCTCCTTAAATCATCTCTTTCATTACTTCTAACCTCAAAAGCTTAGCCAGAGTCATGAACCTCCCGAGCCAATGGGCGTCTAGAAGTTGCAATGAGCTAGACTTCACAAATGCTTCCCCGCCTTTCTACTTAACAGCATCCCATACCAATTCGCCTTCCCCGATGAATACAAGATTTTAAGTGGAGTTCGTATTCCTTCATAGTTCCATCCATCTCCTCTGTCTCAAATTCAATCTCCTGAGAACAGACGTACTGTACTACGATGATCGTATAGACTACTTCACACTTAATAACCCCATATAGATAAGTAGTCTCCATTGCTTTAATGCAACACTACCGCGGCCAATTCCAAATCATGAGTTAGATAGTTTACGTTCATTCACTTCATTGTCTTGAACATAAGCAATCACCTTCTTCTCTTGCATTAGCACTTCAACCCAAACCCGAATAAGATGCATCACAATACACATGAAAGTTCTGCCTTCCCACTGGCAAGGTGAGAATTGGTGCAGTAGTCAACAGAGTCTTGAGCTTCTGAAAGCTTTCCTCGCACTCATCCCGACCTACAAATGGAACTTTTGGCTAGTCAAGTTCGTCAGTTGGGAAGCAAATAGAAGAGAAATCCCTTGCAAAATGGCTGTAGTCGCTAAGCTAACTCAACAAAGCTTCCTTATTTCCTGACTACATTATTAGTCTTACCCATTTTTCACTACTCGATCTTAGAAGGATCCACCATCACCCCATCTTTCAGAAACCACGTGTCCAGACGGACACGTAATCTAGCCAAAAACTCCACCCTAAGAACTTGGCAAATAAAGCTTTTCTCCCTCACTTTCCATAACCATTCTCACATGCTCCTCATTTCCATCCTTACTTTTAGAGGTTATCAGTATATCATCAATATACGATCATAAGAGATCCAAATATGGCGTTACAAACCCATTCATCAAACTCATGAACCGCAGCAGGGCATGCCGTAAGACCAAAAGACATCACTACAATTCGTATGCCCACTACCTGGTTCTAAAAGCAGTCTTGGCACACGTCCGTTGTCCCTTAGTTTCAATTGATGATAACCGGATATCAAGTAAATCTTAGAGAAGAACCCAAGCACCTGTATACTGATCTAACGAAGTCATCAATGCGAGGAAGAGGATACTTCGTTCTTTTATGGTCCACCTTATTCAAACTGCCATCACTGCCGGTAGTGCTATGCCCATCCGAAAACCTCCCATCCTTTCCTTCTTCTTCTTTCACAAAACAAAACCGGAGCAACCCCAAGGGGATGTCACTTGGTCTAATGAGCCTTTTGCTCAACCTCTTGAAGTTGGGCTGTTTACCTCTCTTAACTCCGCGAGAGGCCATTCTATAAGGGGGTATAGAAATGGGTCTAGTACCCAACCCGCCGGTTCAAGATCAATAAATAAGTCCATATCCACTATCTGTGGCATACCGGAGATCCTGCAGGGAACACATCAAGAAACTCACGAACCACCGAACCGACTCATCGAACGTACTTTGGGTCGTGTGACCTTGAGATGTGCCAAGAAATCTAAACACCCTTTACTAACCATTTTCCCTTAGCACGAAGAAAGGAGATTATACGCAACCCCCCGGTTGAAGAAGCTTGGAAGAGCTACTGGGAAGAAGAAGGCAGATATGCAAGAAGGATACCCACATATGTTTACATACTCATGGTACTTCTTTCACTCTTGTTTTCTTCTCTGATCGTTCGCGGACGAACATTGAGTAAATGGTATTATTGTAACGGACCTTTTAGTCATTTTGCGAAGAAGATTTGTATTTCTGGAAAACTGGCAGAGGCAACGGATGCCACGAAACGGGACCTTTCATGGTCCCGACGGACCGTCGTGGAGGATCTCGTCCCATGGACACCTTAGGAATTCTGAATTGGGTTACTGAAAAACGACTAATCTGAACGCCAAACGACGAAGGGAAAGGACGGGACCGTATCAGGCACGACGGGCCCTCAAAGGACTTTTTACTAAAATAAGTCTTGCCCTTGCGGAGGACAGCAGGCGGAACGTAGCCAGGCACGCAGGCCGTAGGGCTGCGTAAGCCCAGGCTGGGGTCGGATCTTGATTAAAATAATTTAAAGGGCGTTTTGACTATTTACTGCTTAATTATTAAAGTAATGGGTTAATGTTACTAGTCTAATTACTGAGGGATTTTAAAAGGAGGGGTAACATTAAAGTTAATTAGTGGGGGATTCTTTAGTAACATCCTTAAACTTATTAATGATAATTCGGGTAAAGAAAGAGGGTCTTGAATAAGAAAAAGAAAAAAGAACAGCACGAAAGAGGGAGAATCGAACGAGAAGAGGAAAACACAGGCTTGGAAATTATGCTGGATCACTAGTTCGTCGGTGGAGGTAGGTTATGAGTTTGTACATATTCGTAGTAAACTCTTAATAGAGAGATATGTGTTGGGTAGTATTATAGAGCTTATTATGCTTAATTGGTGTGATGCATGATGTGATTTTACATTATATATGATTATGATGAAACAAGCATGATGAAGCTTATTTGAATCCCAATCGTGATAAAAAACCTTAATTCTTGATTAATGGATGGTGCCATTGGTAAAAAGAAGGCTTGATGAATTTATAGCATGAGATTAGGGATCGGAGCTACTGCCACCAAGTGTCCGTTACGACAATAGAAATTTTAGTGGGACGGGTGTCACGAACCGACACGTAGATGTAGGGGATAGGGAGTGTCAAGTACCAGACCATAGATTAGTGGGACGGGAGTGTCACGAACTGACACGTTAGATGTGGGGATCGGAGGTACGTTACCGACACATTGAATTAGGGGAGTCGGAGTGTCACGTTCCGACCCAAGATTAGTAGTGAGGATCGGAGTGTCACCGTACGACAAAGAGGAATAAATATAATGAATCTTGAAAGATGATAAGATACTAATCTAAAGAACAGTATCCCCCAAACGAGGATAGTATGGAGGCTTGAGTCCTCACAGATATGCTCGGTGATTGCTATAAATGATTTTGTACTGTTGCTATCACATGTTAAGATATTAGTTGATTTTATATGTTATATTGAGATATATTCTTTCTATTGAGTTGGCCGCATGATATACTCAAATTACTTGTGGTTGTCTGACCCCCTACTTTTATGATTCTTCTTGTATATGTGGGGAATGCAGCAAGGCAGTATCTTTGACTCAACAGTAATTATAGGCAGTCTTCGTCAACGGATCCAAGGTGAGCTAATGCTTCTAGCGATTGGACTGGATCTCCGTCCCTTCAGTCTTGATACCTTGAAGTTTCGGCATTAGACAGCTTTTATTTGTGTCTTAGCTCATTAGAATACTCTTAGTTGGTAGTAAAAATTGATCATAGATGTTCTGTGGTGAGGCCTTCAGATTTTGGGGAATTAATAGATGTGGATTTTAGCATGCTTTATTGAAATGGTCTTTATTTATGAGTAAGTCTTCGCATTGCTTTATGTTGATATTAAATTGAAATGATAAGGTTTAGATTGGTTGGTTCGCCCACAAGAAGGGTAAATGTGGGTTGCCAGTCCGGGCTCGTTGGGTACGTGACACATCAGAAAAAATAAAACGTATCCAATTTATTTACCTGAAGCCAACCAATTGGGAACTGATTAAATATAACATTAAACTATAAAATTATATTTATACCAAAAATAATAAAAGAGGTGTAATGATGTTCCAATATTTTACAATTAGTGGGATTGCCTTGTGTTTTACTTCCTCCTTCCATAATTGTTTGTCAAGTTAAAGTCATGCACACCCCTTAAGAAAATTTAATACAATGTGTAGTTTGACTAATATAATTCTATCAAGAATATCAAAAGTCTACCTAACTTTTTAATTGGACTACATTTTCATTAAGGGCGAATTTGGGAAAAAATGATTAATTGTTTCTTGATTATTTGAATTGATAATTAATCTTTGACATCTATTTTTAGTATACCTACAAAATAATTGTGGACGGAGCAAGTAATTTTGTGCTATGGATGGAGTAATAGTTCCTAAAATATAGGTAAGCCATTAAATATGTTTTTTCAAAAAAATAACTGTTTTAAAAAAAAAAACCAACACTATATTATATCGAAATAAATGATGAAGTTTATACTTTTCTTGGCCTATTTTTAATCACATTTAAAAGAAAATTCAATCACTTTTAACTTTTTATTAATCATTGATATTTGTTTATAATTATTCAACTAGTATTTATTTGTGTATTAGTTTTTAAATAAATCCCTTCATAAATTTTATCTAAATTAATAAGTTAAAGAATAGTTACATAAAGAAAATTACTTCAAAATCAATGTGGTACATGTATAAACAACCAATTACTTAGGACACAAATACTTTATATATATATATATATATATAGATATATATATATATTGATATAGGATATATATATATATAATATATATATATATAATATATTATATATATATTCTCCTATTAAGAATTTGTAGAAAGCTTTATCAATATGCACACTTATGTCAATTAAAATTTCAATTTGAGGGTATATTGACTTTTCAAGCATTTAGTAAGACGTGTCTTTTATCCTAAAACCAAATGGACACGTAGTCCATCACTTTCAAGTCAAGTTTTATCTTCCTCCAGAAAGAAAAAATCCCTACAACTTCTACACCTTTCAACTAGAACTAGAATAGTCAGGATATTGTTTTTCCTCTTCATCACACAACACAAATCAAAGCTGAAAGAACAAAATTATTCGAAAGTAGAGGAGAAAGTTGGAAAAGGGGGCTATTGTTGCTTCCTCTATGTAATGTCTTTAATTCCTTCTTTATTATGTGAAAGATAAACAAAAATTTGATAGCCCCTTTCGCATTTAAACATCTTAAGAGCGATCCCTTAATATTTGATTATTCTATAGAACTTTCAATGCTAAAGTGCGGAACATCAGTAATAGTACTAATAATAATAATTGTTGCGAAAATTTCAGTACTATTATGACGATTTTCTTCTTTCTCTCACCAAAAATTTATAGTGGAGGAGAAATTTGACAAGTATCTTGGTTGGTTAACTTGGAGGAAAAGTTACCCTGCAATTGGTGCTTGCAGCCATTGAGGTGATTCCAGTCACTCTTGTCGAGTTGTAAGTATTACAGATCTGAGCCTCAATGTTTCATTTGCTACTATAAATTTCTTTGAACATTAAAGTTGTTGAATTCATAGGTTGATAAACACATGAGAATCTTTCCATCAAACGTAAAAGACTTATCTTAGATTTAGAGCCAAATAATGAGGATTGTAGAGAGTAACGGGAAAAACTTCAAAGGTACGTTGCTCCTCTCTCTGCAATGCCCGTGATTTCAGTTCTTGTTGTGATAAATATAAATTCAATTGATATTTTAAGTTCTTCAACTACCAAACCGTCCCTTAATCTTAGCGTGCTCTCTCAAAAAATTCTCAAATCCAAAGAGAGAATCAATAGCATTAGTAGTAATTACTAATAATAATTGGTGTTGGGTGGTGTGAAAATTCTGAGGGCTATGGAATGATTAAATTTTCTTTTCTCTGAAAAATCACTAGTCCTTTTTTTCTTTTTTTACGAAAAATTGGAGAATTGGGTCGAGCCAATTCAAATGGCAGATTACCCTTTAATTTATACTTGAAGACATAGCAGGCGATCCCATACTCTTTTGCCATATCACAAGTATTATAAATATTAACTTCAATATTTAATTTGCTTTGGATCGATTGAAAATCCCATCTTCACCTGCACAAAGTAGAGTTGAGATAACCTAAATGTCTATTGAAATGATTTAACGGTCAACAATTTGTATAGTGCAACTTGTGATTGAGTTCATAAATGTTCTTTACTTATATTTTTTCAAAGATTTATTACGTATGTGTTTGTGAATTGCAGAAATAATATATTGTAGGATTGAAAGAGAAAAGATTAATACACACTAATCCATTGGGAAAGAATAAAAATTCTAATATATGTTAATTTTTCCGTCGTGATTAATGATATTTGTTTGAGAGTTCCGACTTCATATATTTCTTGATCTTCTCTTATGCCTTCTTAATATGTTTCTCCTTTGCCTACAAAAACAATTGAAAGCAACTCTTTCATATGATGTTTGTACTTCAAATTAAAATGAGTAAAAGGTGAAAATAGATGATGTGTGGAGAAATGATCCTCTGCTTTTTGTTATCTTTCAGACTCTCTTATGAAGAAGAAACATGGAGAATCCTTGCAATGACTATGTTATGATCTGAACATTGGAGCAGATATTGTCTTTTATTTTTATGTTTACTCAATAGGTATAGAAGGGACAAATGCTATGGTGTAGATTTTCAGCTTGGTAGTTTTTTATTAGTTGAGCTTGTCATTTTCAATCACTAATTTTCTATTGAGATTACTAACTTTTTTTGTCTTACATTCTTTGTATTCCTTCTTAGCTTATTCTCAATACTAAAAAAATTCAACTGGAGTACTTTAAGAAGGGTCGTTGAATGAGCTACAACTTTGATGAACTCCAATAACTAATTTTAAAGGCATTTTTATTTCCACAATCCTCATTTGATCACGAGAATTGTTAACTAGCCAACATTCATTCTGGTAATATAGTCGGTCCAAATATCAATTTATTTGGCTGAATAATTCTTGAAGGTTTGTTATCTCCTCAGGTATTTCTATTAGTTGTATGATTTTGTGGAGTTTAAGTTGAGTTTCATTGTTGCGCGTTGCTTAATCTCTGTGTCTTAGGTAGGTTAGGAAACCTGATGTCAAACCCCTACAGATAATCAAAGACTATCATGTTTACATGCACATTCTTCTTTCAAGTCTTGATCACCATGATCGGTGATTATTTCTTACAATATCCATTAGGTAGTGCGATTTCTCAAGTTATTGTTAGCCTTGAGGTTTAGCCAAGGTTGCTTTAAATAATTGTTTGCCATGCACACAAGTTATAATCTCTGCCGTTATACCGTTTTATACAAGACGCTTAACATTGAAATTGACACAAGGAAAAAAAAATCTAAAGGTATAGACGTTGATAAAAAGGAGGCTAAACTATTTGCATGACACAATGGTTAAAAATTTTGCAGGTATAATTGATATGAGTACAAAGCTGCATCAAAATAGTGCAGATAGGACAAACTTTTATTTTCCCCTGCCACCAGCTTGAGAGGAGATTTATCTTTTAAGTTACTCTTGTGCGCGTTTATAGTGAAAACTTTAATATTTTCTGAAATCTTTATTTATTCATAACTAAGAACGAGTTACAAAAAGAATAGTAATTTAATTGGGCTCACTTAATTGTAGGAATTCAACTTTTATCCTAAAAAAATATGATGTGGATGATTACCGCTAGCACGTTCTCCTTATACAACTACTGAGGACGAATAGTTACTCTAGACAGGGTCTTTATTTGTTTGCCTTTACTATAATGACTTTGACAGAATGATGGCGAATTTATATTTATTGAGAGCGCTTTCTAATTCTACTTCGTAATGAACTCTCCCTTTCTTTTGTTATGTTTTTTTTGCTGCTTTTGAATTGATAAGTTTTTAACCTTCTTAATATTATCCTTGGTATTAATGAGTTTGTTGTGTTGTAACAATTAAACTTATCATGTATATGATTCGTTGCTTATTGATTGTAATTCTTCATTGATCACATAGCAGTTTGGAAGTTTTTAAATGTTTGATAAGGAGCCTAAATAGGTGCAACTCAAATGTGAAATCTACTTGTCCTATCATATAAATCTTAAGAAGAAAGGAACTTATATTTTTTGTATAATCATGGGATTATACATGACTCTCTTATTTTAGTATTTGAATGGGTCAAACTATTTGATCTCAGATTATGGTGTAACAAAAGTGGGAAAAACAAATAAAATTACACTAATAAGATTATTTGTGGTTGTGTGTGCGTTGTGTGCGGTGTGGTGAGTGTGTGAGTAGGTGCAAGTGTGAGCGCGTGTGTGTGTGTGGAGTGGGTGGTGTATGTGTATGTTTGTTGTGCGTGTGTGAGCTGCTTGTGTGCTTAGGGGTGTGTGCGCTTGCGTGCTGTCCGTGAGTGTGGGTGTGTGGATTTTTCATTGTTTTTCGGGGAATTATTGGTGTTTGGTTAATGGGTCAAGATTGGAAATTGATTGTATTTTTGACTATTTAATATATTTTTAAAAGTTTATATGTACACCATATGTATGTGCAACATTACTTTGATAATATTATTTAATAATAAGTTAAATTTTGTAATTATCAATAGATTAATATTATAATTATATTTATTAACTAAAACCTGCAACGCACAGGCACATATACTAGTTACCCTGAAAACGAAAATAATAATTTATTTAGAAAAAGATCAAAAACCTCTTAACAAATCTAGATTTGCAATTTCCTCTGCTTAACAATCCAACTTCCGGAAGTCCTATCTTTCTCATACGACCTCGGAATTTCACAAACTTCACGTTGTTGGAAATATCTTTCGACGAGCGTTCCATCCATATAGTGAACTCACACAAACTTCTCCTTATATGGAAGTTATGTGCGTTTGACAAATGAACAAAACTCACTTTTGAAATATGGAAATTTTCCAAACTTCTTTACTTATTTCCAAATTTGTTCTTCTTGTTTTTCTTAGCTTAACCTTAGTTCATTCTAGAATACGAGACGTTACAATATATCCCTCTTGGGAACATTCGTCCTCGAACGAGAATTCTTTCTCAAAGCTAGGGGCAGTAAACATCCATTTTAGTCCTCCCAACAACAAAAAAATATATGATATGTTAAGTATATGTTCGTTAAGTGTTAAGATTAGATAGTTAGACCTTGATTTTGCATTCTCTCCGGATTTCAATTCAAAGTGATGTGGATATTCTTCTTCTCAGATCTTCCTGTGGTACAAGTCGTCTCCCTAGACAAATTGGTTCCGTCCAAAAGGACCTTGACTTAAGCAAACTTCTTTGTTATCCAAACTTGCGAACTTGGAAAAATCCAAATAATCTGCAACTGGAACGTCTTCATAGGATAGGCTTCCTTTATACCCACCTGTCTCTGTTGTGGTTGTATCAAGGAAGGATCACCAAAGCCACTTTCTTCAATATAGAAATATGGTGATACCAGAGACGCTGCTTACTCTTGCGGTATGATTAGCTTCAACTCTATAAGTCACATGCCCCCACTATCTTGGAGATTCTTATAAGGTTCAATTTATCGAGGATAGTTTCTTTGTCTTACCAAAAATCATCATTATTTCATAGGTGACACTTTAAATACACCAATCATCCACCTCAAACTCTAATGTACTCTCTAAAGTATATGAGACTTATGACGATCTGTCGCTATCTTCAACCTTTCTTGAATCACTTTCACCTTCTCCATAGCTGGGGAACACTTTGGACCGATTAACCTTGGTTCGCAATTCGAACTACCAATAGGAGGATTCACATTTCTTCATAAATCTTCTTTATGGGGCCATTTGGTTGCCGAATGATACCTTGTGGTAAGCCAACTCACTAGAGGTTATGAGAGTATCATAATTCCTGAAGTTGATTACACAAGCTCTCAAAATGTCTTTTAAGGTATGCATAGTACGTTCACTTTTTCCATCTGTCTGAGGATGGAAAGCAGTACTCAAATTCACCTTTGAAAACTAACCATTCTGGAAGGATTTCAAGAATTGTCAGGTAAATTGTACAACTCTATCTGAAATAATGGAGAGTTGAACCCCATGAAGTCTTAACACTTCTTGAAGGTGCAACTTATCATAATCCTCAGCTAAATAGGTAGTATTTACCGACAAGAAATGGGCTGATTTTGTTATTCTGTCGACAATCACCCAAATAGAATCATGTTGCCTTCGCGATCTTGGAAAGACTGTGATGAATTCTCTATTAATAATCTACCACTTCTCCTTACAGAAGATACCATAGTCTGTGCTTAAACTCTAGGGATTTGGTGTTCCCCTTTCACTTGCTGACAATTTGACCACTGACCCCCTCAACCCTGTCTTTCTTCATGCTTCCTACCCCTCTCCCGCCTCCCCATCATTGTCCCTTGGGTGGAAACCCGCTCAGACTTATATGAATGAGATATCTGGAGTTAGAGCCTCTTACAAGATCCATCTCTTGGATGGATCCACCTTAGGTAATATAATGATGGCCTTGGATCTGCATTGGTACTTCAGCACACATCACCCCCTTGTTGCAAAGGGGAATAATCTTGGTTATGGAACACTTTGGTCCATTTAAAATCAAGCAAAATAGGGTCTTGAATCTGCTTCTCTTTAACCATGACACTAAGTGATGATAAGGCCTCATTGGTCACCACTATGCGGTTTGTGTTTTTTTTTTTTGATTTTGTTTTTTTTTTTTCCTTCTAGTTTGTGGTGAGGGGGAGTCCCCATACCTCTGACTCCCAATCGTGGCAAGTCGGTGTACAATTTTTTGCTAACTCCACTTCTTTCTCTTCAAAATAGGAAGTGATCCAATGGACAACTGCTTAGTGCATCAAAAACCACATTATGCCTTACCGGGGTGGTAAAGAATTTATACATGTAAGAATCCTTAGTAGATTAGAACCACCTCTTTGTCTAAGATTCAGCTTATTTGGACGGGAAAACATATTGGAGCTCTTGGTTTCACATTAGGGTTATAACCCCCCTAGAAGTAAATTATCGTCGTCCTTTTAAGGACAATTCTAGGCCTCCTTAGTGTCATGTCATTAATTCATAGTAGAAAAAATGCGAAACATTGAAACTTTATTATCTTACTAGGAGGTTTACATAGACCTCTACATATAGCATTAATATATGTTCATATTGAGATATCCATAGACCCTTATATAGAAAGGTTACATCGCCTTCTACTTTTATTTGCACACAAACCACAACACAAACAGCACCACATATATATTTAGTCTAAACGATCTCTATTGTCTCATACCATCTCTAAAACGGAATCACAATATGGGCATAGCCTTAATTCAATTCAAAAAAGAAATGTATAGGTCATATGAACGTACACTATCAAATCACAGGAAAGAAATGGCTAGAGTCAATAAGCTCCTAAAAAATCAAAGTTTGGAAGATGAAATTGCCCTCAAAAGGTGAGGACCCTACTACTACTTGGAAGAAAGGAAGAATCAAGCATACACAATATCGCCTTTCGAACTTTCAACGCCGAAACCCTAAAATGTTTGGAAAAGGGAAGAAAACGGGGATTAGTACTACAATGTACACGTATGAGATCTTATGCATACACAAAACCAAAACCTTGCTAAGGGACTTTGATCACAGCATTGCCATTATACCCCTTAAGCGCGTAACGCAAATTCAAGTAAGTCAATTATTCAACCAAATAGGCTTAATCATCAAACAAGTAATTAATTATACAACCACTTAAACGATGATTTATACGACCCTAACATCAGGAATATACACAAGAATGAATAAGAGTTAAAAACATATAATAATAAGCAAGAAAATACTCACAAGTCCTCTATCAATGTCAACAATGGTGCAGATAACCAAAGCAAAGGGCCCCCCATAAACTACTCAATTCAAGTATCCTCAACAAGAAAACATGAAAAATGTCCATCTTTACATATCATAACGCTTAGGTTGTATTCCATCAGTATTATCATTAAAACCCTAGAAATATTCATAGATGAAATAATCACATATGTATAGTCTCAAAAAATTGTGCCCTGTCATCATAATCTACCATCATATATTTGTTACTAACATAAAATATACATGAAGAAACCTCCTCCTAGACTTCCCCAAGGCTAACTAGCTGCAATGTCTAGGCAGAGTTCCCAATACCCCATACTTAGATAGGCTCAGGACCCCTTAGGTGTATCCAAGTAGAGTTCATGTACTTAATCATGTTCCCTTTGATAACAATTTTGCCCTAACGCCATAGACCACATGAGTGGGGGGAATCCCGTGTAATAAATTACATGAAGAAGGGGACTATTTTCCAAAGTAGTATCAAAACAAAAAAACAGTTAGAAAATAAGTGACTATAGATAAGTATTCCGATGAGGGAACATAGTTCAAGACTACGCACATGCATTATAGTCTCTAATCGAGAGTAATATAGTGTCCTCCCTCCAATGTGGAAGGGACCACTCCTATCTAGTTACTCGGGTTGCTAGCTAGGTTCCTTTTGAAATGGTCCTTGTTTTAAGGCCGTTAATTTACACATTCATGAACTTATTTAGGACCATATGCTCTTACCCCTTGTAATTCATCATCATTCAATGGTCAATAAGGAAAGTATGGTCTAAGTCCTTCATCACAATTCAGATATAAGTGACGTTAAACCCACAATAGTGTTCATAACATACTTAAGCACATTGATTAGTTTTCACCATCCTTGCCAAATACACCTAAATGAACTCACACATAGTCAAAAGACATTTCATCAAATTCATACCCCTAGAGAGTCCTAGTACAAGGCTACTTAAAACGTAAATCATGACTTAACAAACAATAATCACCAAGTACAAGTAAAGGTTAAAGATTATAAGGACTACAGTTCTTCTCATAGGAATCATCAAGAATTTATTCATCAACCAACTTGGTGAGTAACAGTCAGTTCACACAATGATAACAATAGAATAAACAGGACCATTACATCTTTATAATTACAATATTTTAGATCACAATTGAGGACAAGGTAGTAGGATAATTTCAAATGATTTCAAACCAAACACATCTCAAGCGAACAGCATGATAGGCCTATAATCATATTATTTAATAAAATCGTCACCAGTAGGCATAGTAATCTACTCAACAAAACCAACTTAATGAAATAATCAACATAAAATATACGGTCTAAGGTCGCTACCTAGGGTTAGGGATAGAGGATATATTCTTAATTAGACTAAACCATCAAAATTACAATAAAAAGTTGATTACATGTTAATTATCTCAGTATAACCTAAGGAATCCATTAACACTCAAATCCAGAATTTCAATTCGGATGAATGAAATGAAACCAATAAGAAAAAAACTAAACTTTTTGATATCTATTTTGAAAGAAACCCTTTTAAGGAAGAATTCAAAGTTGAATAGAACCATACCTTAATGTTTGTAAACAATTTGATGAAGAAATCAACCCTGTTCCAAGACCCCCAAAAACCCTAGTCCTGGCTAGCCTTCTAGATATGAGTTCACGTATAAGAGAGAAATAAGAGCGAAACGGAAGAGAGTTTGAGTTTATGTTGAGAATTGTTTAGGTTACATAATGAGGGTTTAATGGGATTCTGAGTGGGGTTGGTTAATAACTTAAGTAGTAGCCATTTTAATTTTAACTAACCCCTAAACCACTTAATTACTTAAATAAAGTCATTTAAAATTTAACAGTGAAACTCGACCCTCACCGACGAGATCCCGATCGACGTTCCGTTGGTAAGTCGACGGACACCCCCCCCCCTTACGTCCTGCACTCCCTCGTATCGGTCAGAGACTTTGCAGGCAAGGGCTTCCTCCAATTTTTCTATTTGTGGGATGACAGTGGCCTTGAATCCCCGTCGAGCCACTGACGCCCCCGTCAACCCCCTTTCGTCGCGTGGAACAGTAGCTAGGTAAGCAAGAGACTTCACAAATCTTTCTACATATGGGACGAAGGTGTCCTCGACGCCACGTCGAGACACACACGGACCGTCGTCTATTTTATCGATGCACACTGCCAGGCACTGCTGCATCAAACTGCAGGGGTCCTCCTCAAGGGCCCTTGGAGGTCCTTGGGAGTATAAGTCGCTACCAGAGTTTTCAATGATGTGAACAAATAAAACCAACCTGTTAGCTACATTTCACCATTTTGTACATTGTTGACTCCTCAAGTTAGTAAAAAGGCTAAGGCACATCTAGCATCTTATTGAAACCAACACTTTCTGGATGTTTTGGTTCTTAAACATCTGATATGACCTATGATCATTACAAATGACTTAGAAACAGTGCTTAGCCATCCGATATTTGGATTTACAAGAGTCTTGGCTTTTCAAGTGTTACATTAGCCCCCCCCCCCCGCCCTTAGAACATTCGTCCCGAATGACACCTCGATTATTGTAAGGAAGTAATAGACCCAAGACTAGAAGCCCAAACAAGCAACAATAGCCATTTAACATTTAAATCATGTCACTTCAACAAGGCAAAATCAAAAAAACCTATTACCACACCTTAGGCTCAAAAAAGCTTCATAAGGATTGGCATTTCCTTCTCACAACACTGATGAGCTCAACATACATTCAAATGGAGGAAATTAGCACAATAGTTAAATAACAACATGTTACTTATCATTTTATGAAGAATCACATATCCAAAATTGCCCAAAACATACTCAAAGCAGGTAAAATATAACATGTGCAGGTTTTTAACTAGCAACTACAGTGATTTAACTATAAAAAATTACTGTGAGGTTTTCCCAAAAAAAAAAAAAATGCTCCGTTTTTTTTTTTTTAACACTTCCCCCAAAATCAAGACATTCAATTTAATCAATTTTATGATATTAAAAAGAATGATAACCTTAATTCTCAAAAAGATAAGGGTAAACGGGACTTCATGTCGGGCCTCGATTACTGCCAATGTTTCACCCTCAACTAGATGATTTGTCATAACACCTCTACGGAAACCACCCTTTATTCCTCAGTTTCTTGACTTGCCTCCTATCAATGAATTTGAACGGGAGTTCCTCTGTAAGCGAGGAGGGTTATCATGACACCAGATCCTCAATAGGAAAAATGATCGGAATCATCGATCAAGTTCTTGTAAATAAACATGGCAAAACGGAGCGAAACAGCAAAAGCCAACCAAGTCACTAGGAAGTTTCAATCATTAGGCAACCTTGCCAACCTTGGAACAATTAATAGGGACACACATAACCGGGACATCAATTTCCCTTTATTGTCCAAACCTAACCACCCCTTTCATTGATGAAATTTAATCCACCTATCACCTTCCTTGAAACTCTAAATCAATTCTCCTATTATCGGGCATAAAATTTTGCCGACTAAGAGGCCGTTGCAAACCGGTTCCGTATGATTATGAAACTTTTCCCAAAGTAGATAAATCAAATAAGGACCAAAAACGGATTGGCTCACCCCCTTCAAAACATCCAAAAAGGATACCTACAACATCTACCATACAGGACTTCATAGGGGCGCCAGGATGGATATGGATGAATGAAAACTATTGGTGTAGGGTGCAAAATCACTAAAGGTAAATGCCTTATACCAACTCCCTTAAAGGTTATAATGCAATTTCTAGCATATCTTCAAGGATTGTATCGGACACTCTCTGAACCATCCATTTGGGGATAAATAAGTGGTGTGTCAACTTCATCATAAGTACTAAGCCGCTTTTTGATTGTGACGAACCTCAAAATCTAGAGGTAAATATTGCGCCCGATCTAATATGATAAGATAAAGGAATGCCAGGATGGCACAAACATCATCTAGGACGATTCTTGCCGTAATCCTCAGTCCGAGAAATGAACACTGGACGGGGGGGATAACACGCGAGGGGCAGATTAGTCAATGATACTCACAAACCACATATGGAATATAGGCGACTTTCGGTTCGGGGTAAACCTACCTACAAAGTCTATTGATGCTTTCTACTTCACGTTGGAATTGGATCTCTTTGTAAAGCCACCTGAGTTTAGGGTAGGTCTTTACTTGGTTGGAAATTCGAACATTTAGCAACAATATTGCTTAGGACATGGCACATTTTTGTCGACCGACGGATGAATGAGTAGTGGGACCCATGGCTGCTTCATAGAAGATCCGACCCTCAACCATAAACAACTTGGGGACACACATTAATCTCCCTTGGTACCTTTAAAGCACAACATTCCCTCCCTAGGAGAAGATTCATTCAATCGCCAAGAACGAAAGACCCGTTCTTTCAACTCATAAGGATAAATCAAGGGGTTGTTCTGGAACTACCAAACCAACTAAAGATGACTCAGAGTTAATGATTGAACTAAGGAACCCCCAAGCGGGAACTCTCTAACCTCACACCCCCCCAAACCTAGCCAAACCTATGCACATCCACTGTTAGGTCCTTTTTTCTTCACAAGATGGGATTACACTACCCATAGTCATCCGACTGCGGGCATCCGCACTAAATTAGCCTTTTTGGGGTGAAGAAGGACCCTCATCCCGTCATATTTCAATTAAATCAGCCATCATTTGTCGGCAGATTTAACTGTTTTGGGGTAAACACAATTATTGGAGACTCTTATGATCGGTAAAAAAACAGTACAGGGAACACCAAATACAATAATTCCCCAAATTTTTAAAGCAAAACAACACGGCCGCTAATTCACTCGGTCATGAGTGGGTAGGTAGGTAATTTCCCTTTGTGTACATTTAGTGACTCGTGGCATAAAGCTATCACCTTACCGTGTTTATATACCAGCAACCCCACACCCTAATTGGGATGCGTGACAATACACCAACAAAGTCCTTAGTACCTTGATAAGGGAAATCGGAGCTGGAAGTAGGCCTATTCTTTCAAACAATTGGAAGATCTGTTCACATGCCTCTGACCACTAAAACTTTTTACTCTTGTGTGTCAAAGTAGTCAAAGCAGATTGCAATGGGAGCGGCCGAAACCGTCACGAACCCTCTGAATAACCCGCTAAACAACAGGAAGACTCTTGTATCAGTTTGGAGTCAATGGTCTAGGCCAATTTCTCACGCTGCTTTTTCTTGGGTATATTTCAGCTCATCACTAGAAATGAGTGGTGCCAAAGAAAAGTAACGATATGACCCAAAACTCACACTTCCATATTTGACATACAATTGACGTTCTTTAAGGGGTGTCAGCCACTCCCTCATGACCAATATGATCACCTCATTATTCTAGATATACCAAGATTATAATCAATGAAGACAATGACAAAAACTAGGTAGGTAATTTAAAAATACGATAGTCGCATTATGTCCATAAATGGGGGTCGCCAGCCAGATCATTAGTGAGACGAAAGACGATTGACCAAGAACTCCTAATACCCATACTAGTCCGTAAGGCGTCTTAGATATATCTTCATCTCACACTGAGTTAATTGAGACCCCGAAAGAGAAGTCTATATTTAAAAAAGTAAACTCGCCCCTTGGAGATTGGTCAAATAACTTATCAATCCGAGGGAGAGGGTACTTATCTAAATGATTACGGGTGCGGAACCACGGCGGACCCCGGTCTATTAGACCAATCATTCTTTTTGACAAATAACACTGGAGCACCACATGGAGATGTACTAGGCCTTATAAAACCTTTGTCAAGAAAATCCTTAAGTTGAGCTTCAACTCTTTCAATTCGGCCGTAGCCATCTAATATGGAGGGATTGAAATGGGATTTGTTTTCGATAGAAAATCGATACCGAAATCAATTTTCCGTTCGGGAGGAATACCGGGAAGGACATTAGCAAAAACCTCTGGAAATTCATTCAGTACAGGGACCGAATCAATGGGAGGAATATTGAAATTCAAATGTTGGACTCTTACTATGTGATACAGACAACCTTTTGAGATCATTTTACATGCTTTTAAACAAGATATGATGCGACCTCTAGGACTAGAATTTCCCCCCTTCCACTTAACAACGGGTTCATATAGGAAGTTAAACCTCACCATTTTTTCCTACAATCAATGGATTCAAAACATGAATGCAATCAATCCATACCCAATATATATAAAAACGAAAGGCATATCTGTTTACTAGATCAACATAAGAAACTATATTGGGGCAATGAAATGGGACAATTTACGATGAGATCTTTAGCAATAATGACTCTTCCAACAGGTAGACACTAGAAAAGGCTCATGTAAAATAGTGGGTAAAACATCAAACATTTTAGGCGAATGGTGGTGTTAGTGTAATAAAAGGACGAATGTAGAATCTGGATCAGCATTACACATCAAGCAATGAAGAATGTTTGACATACCAATCACCACGTAGGGAGAGATTCTCTGCTCACCCCTCGAGAGGAGAGCATAGAAGAGTTCTTCTGCGTGGAGGCATCACTAGAACACTGCGTGAGCTTGGCCACGTACCCTTTATATTGAATCTTCAGTTTGGCCAATCTATGTTTGTGACACTCTTTCCACAACTAAAGCAATTATCCGTCCCTTAAGCCAAAATCACCATGGGATGTTATACAATATTTCCACAAGTTCGGATTCTCCTTGGTGAATTGTACAAACGGGTCCATTGCATAAATTTAGGATTAGACACATTATCACCACTAGCTCTTGGGAATTTGGTAGGGAATTGATTTGAACCCTGCTTCTTAAGTTTAGGCTTATCTTGTATCTCAAGCCTATTCTTTAAGGAGCCTCCATCAAATGATCTAGCCCTCTTAGCATCTCTACTTTTTCGTTTAGCTTTTGCATCCTCAACCCTTCTTGCATAAACTATATGATGGGAAATGTTCATGTTGTCATGTAGCATGGCCGATTAACACTCCTCTTGTAAGTCCTCCGACGCCCCCGTCATAAAATGGCTCATTTGGTCTCTAGGATTGTAGACTAAAGAAGGAGCATATTTGGACAACTTAACGAATTACAAAGAGAACTCATGAACACTCTTCCATCCTTGGCGAAGATTGATGAACTCCGTCACTTTCTCCTTCCTCATCTCTCTAGGGAAGAACCGATCTAGAAAAGCCACCTTATAGATCTCCCAAGTCACTTAACAACCCCTCAACGACCTATTATCCCTGCATTCCACATACCAAGTTTGAGCCACATCCTTGAGTTGATATGAGGCCAACTCGGCCTACTCACTTGAAGTAACCCCCATAATGTATAGCACCATGTAGACCTCATCAAAGAATTCTTGGGGGTCTTCATCAACCTTAGACCCATAGAAAGTAGGAGGGTTCGTCCGAGTGAAATCCCTTAGACGGGAAGCCATAGTAGTGACTTTTTGATGAGGACGAAGAGAAACATCCCAATTGCTTGACCTGTTATAACTTGGGCTTGAACTGTTGTGGCTTGGGCTTGAATCGTTGTGGATTGAGCCATTTGAGCAACAATAGCCCTCATCTACGCCTCTGTCACAGGTGGAGAGTTAACTCGGGCTTGATCAACATTAGCATTTTCCTCAAGTAGAGGAACTTTCTCATCATGGGGAGGAGCTCCCACATTAGCAACTTCCTCATCAAGTCTTCGAGCCGCATTCCTTCGAGTTTTCATGCTTCCTATAAGAACAACAATATGATTAGATACAAGGCACACTATAAGTATACTTTATTGGCATGATATTAGGTTTCCAAGAACGAGAGTGATGCCTAAGCATCATATAGGTTCCTACTCATAAATGTGGCGCTCTTCACAATTATGAATACAAATCTGCATAGACTCGTAGAGAGAGAGACATAACTAAACGATATACAAACTCATGCTCTGATAACAAGTTTGTCACATCCTGGTTTACCCCGTAGACGTAACCGGCGTCGTCGTCCTTTTTAAGGACTAATACTAGCCTCTTAGTTTCATGTCATTACATTCATAGGTTTAAAAATTGCGGGACCAACATAGTTCAAGAACTAGGAGATTTAGTTGGAACCCTGTTTATGTGACATGCATTATAGTCTCCAATCTCGAGAGTAATATAATGTTCCTACCTTCCCTATGTAGGAAGGGACACTCTTCTATATAGTTCATTTGGTGCTAAGCTAGAGTTCCTTTTTGAAATGTCTTTAAGCCTTTAATTACCATTCATAACTTAATTTAGTACATAGGGTCTACCCCTTGTATAATCATCATCATCAATAGCTCAATAAGAATTGTATAAGTATAAGTCCTTTCATCACAATTCATATAAGTGAGGTTAACACATTAGTGTTTCATAACATATTGAGGCACATTGATAGTTTTCACAAACCTTATAGCACATACACCTTAATCAACCTCACCACAGAGTCAAGACATTTCAATTCAACATCATACCACCCTATAGTCCTAGTACAAGGCATACTCCAAATGTAATATCATGACTTAACAACAATTAATCATAATTAGAAGTAAAGGTAGAGATTCTAAGACTTACCATCAACCCATAACTCAACCCAACTTGGTGAGTAACATCATCGTACAATAATATCCAATAGAAAAACAAGACCAATTGTATCTCTATAATACAATTCATCTTTAGATAACAACTTGAGACAAGGTATGTAGGCTAATTTTACATTATAATTAATAACCTAAATCACATCTCAAGAACTATCATGATAGGCATATAATTCATCTTCATTTAATCATAATAGCACCATAGGATAGTAATCTAATTAACAAGCAACTCGATTGAATGATCACCATATAGTATAGGTCAAGATCACTACCTAGGCTTAGGGATAGAGGATCATATTCTTCAATTTAGACCAAACCATCAACAATTACCATAAACAAGTTGAATTACATGTTAATCTACTCAATATAATTCTAAGAATTCATTAACAACTCAATCCACAACTTCAATTTCGTAATTAAATGAAACCCATAAGAAAACTCAACCTTTTTATATCTATTTTAAAGGAACCCTGTGAGGAAAGACTCTCAAAGGTGAATAGAACTCATACTTTAATGTTTCTCAACAATTTGATGAAGAATCCACCCTTTTTACAGCCCCTAAACCCTAGTTCTTGCTAGCCTTCAATGGTGAGTTCATGTAGAGAGAAATAAAAGATAAGGAAGAGAGTTTATTTTGAGAGTTGTCTTTAGGTTAATGAGGGTTAATGGTATTTATAGTGGGGCTTAATTAACTTAATTAGTCTTTATTTAATCCCTAACTAACCCATAAACCACTTAATTACATAAATGAAAACATTTAAAATTTAACAGTGAAACTCGATCCCTCACCAATGAGACCCTAATCGACGTTCCGTTGGTGAGTCGATGGACAACTCCCACGCTTCTGTCCTGCACTAGGTCGTCTCAGTTAGAGAATTTGCAGGCGAGGGCTTCCTCCAATTTTTCTAATTGTGGGATGACGGTCTCCTCGACGCCCCGTCGAGCCACTGATGTCAACCCCCTTCGTCCGCATGTAACAGTGGATAGGTAAGAAAGAGCCTTCACGAATCTTTCTAAGTGTGGGATGAATGTGGCCTAGACTCCCCGTCTAGACATGCACGGACCATCGTTTGTCTCCTCGGTGCATAATGCCAGGCTGTGCTGCATCAAACTGCAGGGGTCCTCCTCAAGGGCCCTTTGGATGGTCCTTGGGGAGTCGTACCCAGACGTTTCAATCATGAAACAACTCAAACACACATTAGCTACTTTTTCATCAATTTTCGTATATTTACGACTCCTAAAAGTTAGTAAAAAGGCTGAGGCACACTAACATCCCTTTGAACCAACTTCCCAGATGTTTTTGGACGTTTTGGTTCTTAAACCTCCTAAATAACCTGTAGTCATTAAATATGGACTTATGAACAGTGCTTAGACTTTACAACACCTATGTTAGGATTTACAATGATTCTTGAATATTCAAGGTGTTTCACTTGTGATCAGTGAATATATCCACATGAACACCATAAAAATAATGATACCATATCTTTAAAGTAAACACTACTGTAACAAATTCTAAATCATGAGTTGGATAATTCTTCTTATGAATGCTCAACAGTCTGGAAGCAAATGTGATTACCTTGCTATTATGCATTAACACATAGACTAAGCCAACTCTTGATGCATTGAAATACACCATAAAGCCCTGGTACCCTCTGGTAAGGTCAAAATCGGAACGGTAGTCAATATCTTTTTCTACTCCTTAAAAGTTTTGTCAGAAGCTTCAGACCATTGAAACTTGACTTAATTCTAAGTTAGCTTTGTCAAAGAAGAAGATATATATGAAAATCCTTCAACAAATCTCCTATAATAGCAATCCAAGCCCAAGAAACTCCTTATATATGTTAGAGACTTGGCTCTAGGCCAACTTTTAATTGCTTCAATCTTTTGAATGTCAACTCTAATACCTACATGAGAAATAATGTGGCCTAAGAATGCCACAGACTTAAGCCAAAATTCGCACTTTGATAACTTGGCATATAGCTCCTTATCTCTCAATGCCTGAAGAACATTTCTTAGATGATTAGCATAATCTTCTTCATTCCTTGAGTAAATTAGTATCTCATCAATGAAGACGATGAAAAGTAGATCTAAATAAGGTTTGAAGACTATGTTCATAAGATCCATGAACACTGCTGGTGCATTCGTTAAACTAAAGGACATAACCAGAAATTCATAATGCCATTACCTTGTTCTAAAAGTCATCTTGAGAATATGACATTCCCTAACCTTCAACTGATGATAGCCTGATCTAAGGTCAATTTTGAAAAAGCAAGAAGCACCCTGAAGTTGGTCGAAGAGATCGTCTATCCTTGGAAGAGGATATTTATTTTTTATGATCACTTGATTCAACTGATGGTAATCTATACACATCCTAAGAGACCTATCCTTCTTCCTAACAAACAAGACCGGAGCTCCGCAAAGGGAGACACTTGGTTGGATAAAACCTTAATCTAATAGTTCCTTGAACTATTCCTTTAGCTCTTTTACCTATGTTGGTGCAATTATGTATGGCGGAATAGATATAGGACGAGTTATGGGATTATGTCTATGCCAAAGTCTATCTCACTTTCAGGAGGAACTCCGGGTAGGTCATCAGAAAAGACTCCTCGAAACTCACTAACTATAGGAACTGACTGAAGGAAAGGTACCTCAATACTTGAGTCATTAACTCTAACTAAGTTATCGATACATCTCTTAGAAACTAAATTTCTCGCCTTAAGGTATGAAATGAAACGACCCTTAAGCAATGTTGAACTACTAGCTCACTCTATGACTAGCACATTAGGAATCTTAAAGCTGGCAACTCGAGTAATGCAATCTATTGATGCAAACATGCATGGAGTCAGTCCATACAAAGAATGACATCAAAATGTACCATGTATAACTCTATTAAATTAGCCATGGTACTTTTGTGACTGACGAAAATAAGACAATCACGATAGACTCTTCTGACTAGAATGGATTTATCAATAGGTGTGGACACACTGAATGGTTCTCTAAGTTATTCAGGAGAAACATCAAAGTTCATAGCAACATACGAAGTTACAAAAGATAAACTAGCTCATGGGTCTAATAATGCATAAGCCATAAAGTCAAATACTCGAATCATACCACTGACAACATCTAGAGAATTTTCTTATTCATGGTGATTATTAAGAGCATACAAGCAGTATGTTCATTCGCCTGTACCATAAGTAGCTCCTCTAGGTGTTGCCCTGTCTAGTGGAGAAATCGAGGAAGAATGAGCTCTATTTCCCCCATTACCATCGTTGTTCTTAATCTTGAGACATTCTCTCATGAAATGTTCGGTCTGACCGTACTTGAAACAACCTGTGGAGCCTTTGTGACAGATGCTAGATTGATTACTATCACACTTGGCACAGGCACGAGGCTTAGTACCTCCTTTAACCACACTACCTTGAGACTGAGCTGGTTTAGCCTTGAAGTTCTGCGATTTATGGACACTATACTCACCTTTGTTTCTGTGCTCAGGTGCACTAGCCGATGATGGTTCATGCCCCTTTGATATCTGAAATTGTGGTAGACTTGAACAACTTTTCTGTTGGCCAGACTCATTCCCAGTCTTCGCCTTATTGTTCCGATACTCTAGTATGTCCTTCACCTTCTCTTCTTTGACTTGTTGCACATATAACATAAGCCTATATATGTCCATGTCACCTATCAACATGGCAGCCCTACCTTCCTTACATGAAGTACAAACCAACCCAAAAATAAACAAACTCATTTTGATCCTTATGTCCTTCACCATATTCGGAGAATAGCGAGGCAGTTGGGTGAACTTCAACCCATATTCATGAACACTCATGGAGTCCAGTTTTAGAGTAAGGAACTCACTCACCTTGGCTTTATTTAGTTCTCGAGGAAAGAACCTCCCTAAGAAGGCTTTTTTTAAGCAAGCCCAACTTGGATGTGGTGCATATTCAGCTCTACCATCCTTCAATTTATCAAACCAGGTTCTAGCCACACCCTTTAGTTGATATGCAGCTAATTCAACCCTTTCCACATCAACCACATGCATTACCTCAAATACCTTTTTCAACTCTTCTACAAAGTTCTCCGGATCTTTATTATTGTTCTATCCGGTCAAACAAGGGGATTTATCCTAAGGAACTCACGAATTTTCAAGGTTTCAGCCTCTTTTTCTCGAGCTCCTTTTTGTTGACCAACTTGGTTAGTCACCTCTTGACTCAGCATTCAGATAGCCTCGCCAAACTCAACATTGGTAACCTCTCCTTGGAGTTGTACCTAAGGTGCCTTTGGAATCTATTTTACCTCAAAATTTCTTCGTAGTCGACCTTTGACTACTCTTCTTCGAGGCATGATGATCTGAAAAAAATATTTGCGATCACGAGTTAGAGAGAGAGAGATTTAGAAATAAACCCTTCGCACAAAAGAAGATGAAAGAAGTTACACATTCCTAAACATTGTAGCCTCCTAATCATAGATATGTCGCGCTTCAATACGATGACTAAGAATCTATAGACACGACTTCATAGACTCCCTAGGACTCTCTAAATATGTGCTCTGATACAAAATTTGTTACTCGCCGAGCCTACACCCTGGCTGGACCGACACTCTATGACCATTGTTGGTTCCCATGCGAACCCTTGGCCTGACTTACTTAACTCAGTAGAAGACTAAAATCAACTAAAGAAAGAATGAAACCTATTTAAAGGAAATATTTCATATCATAAATCTGGCTAAAATGCCACTTAAGTCTAAATAACTGAAAATTAAACTGTAAAACAGAATTTCTACTTTCCACGAAGCCTCTAAACTGACTGAAGAAGGATGTTGGGATAAACCCCACAACATCCTAAAACTAAACTAATAAAATTGAATGAAATGGATGTCCTCCAAAAAGCAAAGAGGCTCACCACTAACTCTGAAGCTCAATATAGATCAATGAAACATCACGTGCTTATCCTGGTTACCTGTGTCTATATCATAAAATGATCTAGGCCAACTGCATTAGTATATTGAATGTACGAGTATGCGAGTTCAAGAACTAACAAAACTTAGGCTTGAAAAGGGAGTAAGAATGAATATTTACCTTGGCTCTGCTCAACTCATGATCTACTAACTCATATTCATTATACGCAGTTAAAATAAATGCAATATAAAGAAATAAGCTTAAATCTCAAAGTATATGTATATACAAGTACACAATAATTTCTGAGATGTATAAACAATACAATAGTGGTGTATATGATAATACAATAATGTTGTGTATGAAAATACAACGTCTAATGTATATGAAATGTACTAATCTGTCAAAGATTCTCTAACTGACAACCATCACTTAAGAGCTACAGTAACAATAAAGTGTTACTCGGATCAAGATGCCCGGCCATCCTTACCTTGCCAGAGTATAGGACCTGAACTGCCTAATGGATTCACTAGTACACTATGAAGAGGATTCATCTAAAAAGTATGATCCTTTTCTACCCATGATGACTACATGATTTACATGGAGACTTGATTTATATGAACTCGCATCCCCACATCAGTGTTCAATACTACTCCCAAAAATATATATATATTGGCTCATATGTTTTTAAAACTTCCTGATTCTGCAATTTGAGATTAGTTTAAAAAGCTCTCTTGGAAATCAGAGTTTCCTCTTCCTTCTATTAAAACTGGCCAAAGGCTTTGTAGAATTCTAGTTTCCCTTCCTTCTCAAAAGTTTGAAAATATTTTGTTTAAGCTCTTGGGGACTTTTTAGTTCCCTTATAACTCTTGAGAATTCAACTCAAGTTGATACGTTTTGCTTACTTGGAACTTAAATCTTAGCGAATACTTAGTTCTCTTATAGCTTTTGAGAAATGAAATCAACTCTTTACTCTTTCTTGACTTGAACTTTAAATCTTTTAAAACAAGGTGAAAACATTTGTGAAAGACTTACAAAACTTTATAACTTTACTTTGACTTGCTTCTTAACTTTTAGACTTGTCTCTTAACTTCCTTGAATTGAAGTATGGATTCAAGGATCATGATCTCATCTTTATGGATGATTTCATGATGTTTATATAAACTCTAGAGTGTTTGAATCAACTAAGAATTAAGGGTATGTTACTTAGGAACTAGTAACAAAAGATAGGAAAAGAAGGGGCTCTCCAGGGGGTCGGGGCGCTTTGAGAGGCCTGACGGACAGAGGCTGTCCTCTGACGCTTTGGCAGGCGCAGCGCGCTAGAGCCTGACAGGCAGACTCTATCTTGAGGCGCTTTGGAGGCCTGGCGCTCCAGTGCCTATCAGACGTGTATTCCGACTTTCTCCTTCATTTTCAATCTCTAAACCTTCCCAAACTCCAATGGATTCAACCCCAAACATTTTTGATACCTAATTAACTCATTACCCAATAGTTTATACCCAGAAACAAGAACCCAAACTACTAGAGATCAACTACATATAAACCAACAAGATTTCACAACGTTTCATCAAGAATTCCATTTTCATCATTCACAAAGTCAAACTTTACTGAACTAAAACAATTTGGGTGTGGGTGAAAGGATCCATCATCGAACGATCTCACATACCTTGTTAGGGATCACCCTCAACGAAATCCACGAACAAATTCTTGACGTTCTTGCGTCTTCTTCTCCCTTCTCCTTTTTTTCTCCTTTCTCTCGAATCTCTAACTTATTTTCTAAATGTCAAAACTGAATTGGATCAGCTTAGACCCCAAATTTATTACCCATAAAACAAAAAGAATGATTAATTTAGGAAATGAACAAAACACCCTTAACAAATCTGGATTTGGAATTTCCTCTACTCAACAACCCAACTTCCGGAAGTCATATATTCTTCATACGACCTCCAAATTTTGGAAACTTGACGTCATTGAACCATGAGCGTTCCATCCATATAAAGAACTCACCAAAACTCTTCATGATCTAAAAGTTATGGCCGTTTGAAAATGACTAAAACTCACTTTTGAAATTTAGAAATTTTCCATATTTCTTTACTTATTTCCAATTTTGATTCTTCTTGTTTCTCGAATATGAGATGTTACACTATTATTCATGATCTTCATTATTATTTAAATATTATTTATAGTGCATAACACTTAATCAATATATTATGAATTATAGATAGTCATTAATTAAGCCTTCAATATTTGTAATTATTTCTTAATGCAATATATTAATTATATTATTAGAGAATCAGCTCGCGCTTCGCGCGATCGATAAAATATTTGTATTGAAGAATTTATTATATATGTTTTTATTTTTAAATTTTGAAATAACATGATATAATTTTTGAAATCTAAAATGAGTTGTTGTTAGTTCATTTTTGAAATATAATCTAAAACAAAAATTTATAATTCTTATTCTTAAGTATTTTGCAAAAATTCTAAATTTTTAAAAAGGAAATAAAATGAACAAAAAACCAAAAAAATGAAGAAGGAAAATGTCAACCTTAAAAATGTGTAACATATGTTTAAGTATGTAACTACTATTATGCATAATAACTGATGGTAAATGTTATTAAAAGTAAAACTTTTCATATTGAATATATTAAATTCAATGTAACTTGGTTTTTAAATATCAATACTTATTATTTTGTTGCTCATTTTTCAATTCTAATAAATATTGCATTGATATCTATATTTTTCTTTAAAAAATATGATATGAGAAAGTAAAATAAATACATTATGGAATGACAATTTTTCTGCAATATTTATATTTAAATTCTAACATAAGGAGAAAAACTAAATAATCAGACAAAAAAATTATATTAATGATAATAAGAAATTAAAAGTCTTAAAAGAAGATAAATGAAAGAAAATTAATGGCATTGATTAAAGGAATTAAATGTTCTCTTCAAATGGAAAACTATTCTTTCATTTTTCTCCTCATTTAAAGAATTTCTTCAGTAATATTATTTTCTACTTTTTAGTTAATTTTTTATTAATCTATATCAATTTGGAAAATTATAATAAAAGAATATTAAATATGGAACAGTTTAATGTAATAACACTATTAAATAAATAAATAAATAAATAAAAGAAAATAGTACATTTTCATGACCCAGACCATCGTGATGGGTATCCACGCTAATCCTTCGGTGGGAGAATCACTACTGCAATCCAACTAAACAACTAAACTAAATCTAAGGCAATTAAGTTACGAAAGCAAGTCAATTAACTAAATATTTGCGGAATTAAGATACGTAAAATCTGAAAGTCAATGTACCAAAACATCTAACAAGATCCATAAATCTCACAAGAAGGGATACATCCCCAAACTAATGAATTACTCGACTATCTAGAACAAATGTCTAAGTCCAGAAAGGGTGGACATAGATGAAAAATAATCTCATGGCAGCCCGGACGAATTGGCTCAACCTTGAATTCAAGCAACAATCACTAATCTCCTAAGTCGGGTTTGTCAATAGCAACTTGAATATGTCATGTACTAAAAAAAAAGAGCAAGTGCAGAATCAGTACACAAGCACAATGTACTGGTAGGATCACCCGACTATCCACTATTGTAACATAAACAAGTCAAGCAACATTATAATTGCATGCATATACATCAACATATACAACATTATCAACATGAAAAATCAACTATACATTTCACATTTATCATCACATCATTGGTCCTCTCACAGAACCCAAACCGAAACAGTTAGCTTGCCAGAACACGGAAATTTGATTCCATTTTTATGGAAAAATATGACAACTGATCCCAGTTAGTTTGTCAAAACATGAAAATCTGATCGAATAGTTGTGTCGGAACGTTGCAACCCCATCTCAGTTAACTTGCCAAAATGTAGCAATTTGATCTCCATTCACACACCACAATTACAATCACAAGTATATCATCAAGATCATACATTTATATCATGATTTCATGGTTACATCATGCATCTTTCTCATTTACAACAAGTACGATCAATATTGCAATATTCATACACATACAAGTATCAATATGAAGCAAGAACATGCATACATCACATAAACATAGAATCACAATCATAACATACCTCAAAACAAGCTTGAAACCCCAAAAAACTCGATCCTGCCCTTTTCGAATTCATTCTTCTTGTTCTTGGTCTACAAATAATCAATAAAAATTGAGAATCAGCCAAAAAATGCTAAATACCCAAAACTAAAACAATTCTATGAACCTACGATCAAACTCATAATCCCAACTAATCAATTTTGGGTTATTTCCACCATAGAATCTATATCAGATCCCTTCTCAATCATTCTTAACGCATTGATTACCTCCCCGCCTACCTTGTGGGTATCCTCTACCATTATTAAAATTCCTTCGGTACGACCATTCTAGATGGCTATTGTGCGGCGTTTAGCATATGCGGATGGGGGCAACCTCTCCCCATATGTCCAAGTTCCCCATTAATTATAGCAAATACGATAACAGGATGGTATACTGCCCATCAAAAGCGCGACTCCCTTGATAACCTAAAAATTGTAAGGTTGGGTTTCCAAAAAGTTACATGTAGAGGCGGGCATATCGGACAAAATTGTCTTCGCTGCCAACATTCTCCTACCGAATAATACTAGAATATGAATTATAAGAATTTTTTTCTCTTTTAGAAAACACCTTAGCCTGACCCTTTCGCCCCACTACCTCCACTTTCTTGACATAATATGTCACCTCGTTAAAGCTTCTCCTTGCATAAGTCATGTGGACAGATAACACTTGCAACTCTGAATTGAATCCTCAAATAAATAATTGGATCCTCTCTTCCTCTGTATTCACTAACTGCATAGCATATCTAGATAAAGCATTAAACTTGGCCTCATAAGCATCCATAGACATACCACCTTTCTCTAAGGCCATGAACTCGTCCCTCGTGTGGTCTCTCAGAGTTTTAGGCACAAATTTTTCAAAAATGAAACTAGGTCCAAGTGAGTATCGATAAAGTAGAAGATTTGCACTCCATATAAGCTCTCCACCACTGCTTGGCCTCACATTAAAGTTGGAAAGACACGAATTAAACCCCATGTTGGTGAACAATACCCAATTTATGAAGCCTCTCATAACAACGAAGATACTCATAAGCATCTTGAGTTTCGGAATCAAACAATACCGGAGGCTTAAGCTTAAAAAACTTAGTCAACATGTCAAGCTCATTACAAGTCATAATGAAATCCAACAAAGGACAAAAGAAAGCATCTGATCCTACATTTCCACTTGTCTTGGGAACAGTGCTAGCAATAGGAGGATTAGCTTGAGCTTGAGTAGGTGGAAGCACTTCAGGACCAGTCAACCCTTTTAAGAATGTCATAATTTGTTGATCTAACACTGGATTGATGGGGGGAAAATCGTAGTCTATATCGGAATCTCTTACTCTTTTCCATTACCCTTGACATCTCCACCCTTAATATCATCCCTAATCTCTTCATTATAGACTGGAGGGATCTCGTTTATAGGTGCATTGTCAATCACTACTTCATGCCCAACAGGAGCTACTCTCCAATGACCTTTAACCCTAGCTCTTTCTCTATCCCTTTCTCGATCGCGACCTCTTGCTACATGTTTCTTAACTAGAGCATTGAAAGGGAGTTGCGGGAAAGTTGTTGAACCTTGTATTAACCATCAGCAGACATAAGAGTGAAGGATGTTAGATACCAATTTGTATCACCTAGATACCAATAAGACCCAAGTTAGAGCATGAAAGGAGACAAGAGAAAATATGGATATTTCTTAAAGTCATATAGCCTCTACAAGAATTCTAAAGGTGTCCCCTTACCATTTCATGAGACTCTATTAGACTTGTTTTGGCATATCGAGATCAATGAACCTAGGATCTGATACAAATCTTTTCACTACTCTGACCGTCAATATTTTCACCCACACTAACCCTCTGGTGGGAGAACCACTACTATAACCCAACTAAGCAACTAAATCAAATCTAAGACAATTAAGTTACAGAAGCAAGTTAATTAACTAGAAAATGTTGAATTTAAACACCTAGAGTTTGAAAGTCAATGTACCCAAACATCCAACAAGATCCATATGTCTAACAAGAAGGGATACATTCCACACTAATGAACTACTCGACTCTCTAGAGAAAATGTCTAAGTCGGAATAGGGTGCACATAAATGAAAGAGAACTCCATGGTAGCCTGAAAGAATTGGCTCACCCTTGAATTTCAGAAACGATCACTAATCTCTTAAGTGAGATGTGTCAATAGTTGCTTGAAGATACCCTGTACCTAACAAAAATAAGAGCAAGTGTAGAATCAGTACACAACCAAAGCGTATTGGTAGGATCGCACGGTTATCCCACTAGTGTAACAAAACCAAGTCAAGCAATATTATAATCTCATGCATATATATCAACATATACAATATTATCAACATGAAGAATCAGCAATACATTTCTAATTTATCATCACATTTTGGTCTTCTCATGCAACACAAACCCAAACAGTTAGCTTTTGAAATGTGGCAATCGAATTCCATTTTTATACTGGAACATAGAAATCAATCCCAAATAACTTATCGGAACGTGACAATCTGATCCCATAGTTGTGACGGAATGTGGAAACCCAATCCATTTAGCTTGCCAGAATATAGCGATTTGATCCACATTCACATACCACAATTGCAACCACAAGTATATCATTAAAATCATACATTTAAATCATGAATTTGTGGTTACATCATGCATCTATGTCATTTACAATAAATGTGATCAATATTACAACATTCATACACATACAAGTATCACAATGAAGCAAGATCATGAATACATCACACAATAATAGAATTCTAACCATCACCTAGCTCAAAATAAACTTGAAACCCTTAGAAATTTGATCATTCCCTTTTCAGATATGTTCCACTTGTTATTGGTCTACAAAAAATCAATAAAATACGAGAATCAGCAAACAGTAACTAATTACTCGAAACTATAACAATTCTATGAACCTTAGATCAAACTCATGATCCCGACTAACCAATTTATGGTTGTTTCCACCATAGAATCTCCTCACCATCATTCTCAACACATTCTATTACGTTCTACATATCAAAAAATAGATTCGAGGGATGAGAAGCTTACCTTTAGCCTCAAGAGTGGAAAGAGTAGAAATTGTCTGGGTAACCTTAGCTCTAAAAGTCTAAAAGCGTCAAATAAGGTCGTTTGGGATTTATTAACGACATTATGTCACGTATGGCCCGCCACAGCGGCACCTTTCCCGCCACAGTTGTGGCTCCAGAGCAGCACAATCCCTCTCCAAGGAGGGATTCTCAAACCAGTGAGCTCACTCAAGAATCCAAAATCTCATTTCACAACACACCTCTAACCTATGACACTTAGAAAATACCCTTTATGCTAAGTCTGATTCCGCAAAGATCTTCTCACTCAAATTCAATTTCATAAAGTCATACGAGTTTGTTGACAAGTTGTCTAACTACACATGTAATCAAAATCACAAAGTCGGAATAGGGTGCACATAAATGAAAAAGAACTCCATGGCAGCCTGAAAGAATTGGCTCACCCTTGAATTTCATAAACGATCACTGATCTCTTAAGTGAGATGTGTCAATAGTCGCTTTAAGATACCCTGTACCTAACAAAAATAAGATCAAGTGTAGAATCAATACACAACCATAGCGTATTGGTTGGATCACACGGTTATCCCACAAGTGTAACAAAAACAAGTAAAGCAACATTATAATCGCATGCATATATATCAACATATACAATATTATCAACATGAAGAATCAACAATACATTTCAAATTTATCATCACATTTTGGTCTTCTCACGCAACACAAACTCAAACAGTTAGCTTTTGAAATGTGGCAATCGAATTCCATTTTATACTGGAACATAAAAATCAATCCCAGTTAACTTATCGGAACGTGACAATATGATCCCATACTTGTGACGGAATGTGGAAACCCAATCCATTTAGCTTGCCAGAATGTAGCGATTCGATTCACATTCACACACCACAACTGCAACCACAAGTATATCATTAAAATCATACATTTAAATCATGAATTCATGGTTACATCATGCATCTATGTCATTTACAATAAATGTGATCAATATTGCAACATTCATACACATACAAGTATCACAATGAAGCAAGATCATGCATACATCACACAATAATAGAATTGTAACCATCACCTACCTCGAAATAAACTTGAAACCCTAAGAAACTTGATCATTCCCTTTTCAGATATATTCCACTTGTTATTGTCTACAAAAAATCAATCAAAATACGAGAATCAACAAACATCGCTCAATTACCTCGACACTACTAACACTTACTATAACTCTAGATCAACCATAAATCCCAACTACCCAATTTAGGTTGTTTCCACCATAGAATCTCCTCATTCCAATTATCCTCAACACATTCTATTACATTCTACATATCGAAAATAGATTCGACGGGTGATAAGCTTAACCTTTAGCCTCAAGAAGAGGAAATAGTAGAATTGTCCTGGGTAACCCTACCTCTACTAAAGTCTAAAAGCGCCAAATCATGTCCGTTTGGGATTTATTAACGACATTATGTCACGTCTGGCCCGCCATACTGCGGCACCCTTCCCAACCACATGATGTGGCGCCAACTCAGCATAATCCCTCTCCAAGGAGGGATTCTCCCAAACCATTAGAGCTCCCTCAAGAATCAAAATCTACATTTTCACAACACCCTCTAACTACGACGCTACAAATACCCTTATGCTACTAGTATCGATTCCATCAAAGATCGACTCAACTCAAATTCCATTTCATAAGTCATACTATTTTGTTAGACAAGTGGTCTAACTACACTGTATCAAAATCACAAATGGTTCACCCGATTGTTACCAGATTTCTCTACATTTTAGTGACTCCGATTTTCTTAAAATCTGGACAAGGTTTAGAAAATCCAATTACTACTACATGTTTTTCGGACCCAAATTTTTTCCCGTTGGCGTCTCTCAAATGACGATAACTCTTTTTAATTAAAATTTTCTCGTAATCGAAGATAATTTTTTTCCTTTTTTTTCCTCACAATTTTTTTTAAAAAAAAGTTAAATGATATTTTTACTCTTTAATTTATAAATTAATTAATATTTTTTGTATATGAATTTCTTGAAAGTAAATATGAAACAAATTAAGGCTATACATAAAAAAAATTCAAATGATTTGAAAAATTACAAAAAATTAGAAATAATTATAAGCAACAATATAGTGTAATTGTAAAATTCAAAGTATGGACATTATTTCTTTACTAATTTTTTTCATGTCGAAGAGATTATGTCGCTAAAAAATGATCCGAAATTGAATCTTGATCTATTCGAGATTATTTTTTTAAATTGTAATCAAAGATGTTTTCTTGTCTCTCTTTTTTTTTTTTTTGGATTTTCGTTCCATTTACCTTATATAATTTATAATTACACTACAAATAAAATAATTGGTGACAACTTTCTTAACTCAAATTTTTCTTTATTAGAATATCATTCTTTTCTTTTTCTCCTTATTTAACGATTTTAAAGTGATAACTCTTATCATTTTATTAATTTGTATTACTCTACATAAATTTCGGGAAATTATGAAATAAATTTGAATATATATGGAAAATTAAATAACTACTAAATACTATTTGAAATACACATAACAAAATAAAACAAAATTGAAAATTTCAAAGTTGGGGAGTTAGAATTTTTCGTATATACTTTTTATTTTTCTCTCCATTTTCCTTAATTTCCATGCTAATAAAAAATAATTACTTTCTTTTTTTCTCCACATAACATTTCTTTCCATTTGACCAGTTTATCATTTTTCTTTTTCAATTTATTTTTAAAACTGGCAGTAATCAAACGAAAAGAATCATTATAGAAATTGAACTTAATTTTAACATATTTACGAAAACTATGAATTGTTTTCTTTCTTTTTACTTATTCCTTTCTGCATTTTTTTCATTTTTCATTTTGTTTTGTCACTTTAGCCTCTATATAATGTTTACTCCAACCTATGATTTATGCTCTCACAACACTCATTTACCATTCAAGACAGAAAGCATCAACTTTATCGATATGAAATTATTGGACATGTGTAACATTAAAAAGATAGATGTAGATCAATGTGTGTTATGTTGTATATTTGTTTATATAGTACTCAAAAATTAATGGCAAATTTTTTTTTCAAATTCTATAATTAAGGGATAAAATAATAAACCTCTTAAATTTTGTAATAAATTGATGCAAATAGAAAAATGCAACAGAAAGAATTTCTTTACAATAAGAATATATTTTATTGTAAACAATTGATAAGTGAAGTGTTTATATTAGGCATTAATCGAGAAGAGAATTAAATATAATGGTTTTAAATATTTCATAAAAATTAAGAAATATATATCTCTTTTATGTGTGTTGTGTGTATATATATAGAGATCATCATATATATATCTCTCTCTCTATCTCTCCTGTATGTATGTATGTATGTATGTATGTAATGTATGTCTGTTGACCGGTTCTTAGAAAATCTTTGGTGTGTCAGTTATTTTTATTATAAGGGATAAGACATTAGTGTCCTCCTAGACTATAATCGAAATCTCAGAGACGCACCTTAACTATAGTAAGGTTCTATTACCCTCTGAACTTTTTTTTTGTAATTTTGTACACCTTTTTGGCCTACGTGGACTCCAAATATCTTTTACGCGCCTCACATAAGTGGTAGCACGGAGTGTATCATGTAATCCAGAATGTGTACAAAATTACACAAAAAATGAGTTTAGGGAAAAGGGGTAATAGGACATTAGATTAGTTAAGGTGTATCTCTGAGATTTCGGTCTTAGTCTAAGGGATGCTTGTGTCTTATCTCTTATTATAATTTATAATTGTATTAAAAATAATCGTCATAAAAAAAAGTGCAATACTAATGAGTAATTAAACCCAAAACACCTAAGAGAGAAAAGATATAAATTCCCTCCTGAATTTGTTGTGAATTTGTCCAGCAAAATCATTTGCACGCTTAAACTATTGTAATGATTACACACCTAATCTTATTCAAAATGATATTAATACCCCCTTAGATGGTGACATGACACAGAAAGTGTCTTCACCTTCCTTAAGATATGTGAGAAGTAGAAAATTTATGTTAAAATGATAAGTTTAAACACGTAGCACTATTTTATTGGTCATTATATAATGAAGTATGATAATTTCTAATACCTGAGTATTAATTATGCCATTTTTTTCTTTTTATTGGTGATCCCAATTTCTTTAAAGATTTTTACATTTTTTAATTTTTTTTTTGAAGTTCTTCTTCTATACAAATTCTTTATCACCATTGATGATTTCTTTGCATATCCATCACTCTATCTTAAAAAGGAAATCTAAATAGAAGTTAAAAATAGTGGGGGTGATGTTAATTTCCATCGAAAAGTTAATAATTTTAACTTAAGCTTCATGATTTTTATTCAGGCTCACCGGAGGACCGGAGAAGAGAACCGAAAAATATTATGAGAAAGATATTGATTTTTATTGAAAATCCTTTGACATTTATGCATAGCATTCATATTTCATTGCAATGATTTTCAAAAACTAATCGAAGAAAATTCTTTTCTATCTTTATCTTCTTTGTTTTCGCCGGAGAACCACCCACAACTATCACAATGTTATTTTTGTCTCAAGCCATAAATAGCATATTTGATTTTACAGACAAAGAATACTAATGAAATGCTTAATTTTCATCTATACTTATCAAGATTTCAAAAGAACTTTTACAAATCTGAAAAGTTTTTATTTGTTTCGCCGACTATAATGGTGTTGCCCACCGCCTATAGTCTCGCTCAACATCACTAAACTTCATAATATTATTATTGTGTCATGTTCTCTCTTCAAATTTCTTGTTTTCCCTTCAATTTATGAAATAATAAAGAAAAAGAAGAAATGAATTTTAAGAAGAAAAAAATGTAAGGTGGAGGAGAAAGAAAGTCTAGATTTCTACTTTTTGCAATAGTCTAAGAAAATATTAAGGAAAAATGGTTTTAAAAAAATAAAAATAATCTCATAAATCAGTCAAAACGTGTGTATAACACATTTTCACACAACACTGGTATTGTCTTCGGGAAAGGGGTATTAATTTCACTTTAAACAAAATTGAGTATGTAATAGATCGTCATGTTAGTTTAAGTGTGTAACTAACTTTTCGAAAAAAGTTCATGAGAAAATTTATGTCTTTTCTCCATCTAAAAGTATATTGTTAATTTGTCCACTACTTATCTCCCGAATTGATAATTTTTCTAAATTAATTTAATTTGAATTATTATTATTCAAATTTTCATTAAGTGCAAACAAATAAGGCCTAACTTAAATTCAATACACCATGATCTTGCCACATTTGTAAAATACATTCCTAAATTCTCATCAAGTTTATGAGTATTTCACACATCTCATCATCATCTATTTTTTTTTTATTTAGATGGGCACCTATTTTTTTCAAGAGTCTATGTTTCTTACAAGAGTTGAAGACAACTTATTTGACATATGTCAGACCGAGTTTGTATATTAAGTTTAGTTGTTCAAGTAAAAAAATATTTTAAGATAATAAATAATTTGAAAACAAATATTCAGAACAAATATACTATGTCAAACAAACCCCGAGGATATGCGTTTGTTTGAAAAGCCACTAGGTAATTGAAATTGTAATTATCACTCTATGAATTACACAACCTAACAATTACGCTAACTTGATTGGTTGCAACAGTGTAATTATATTTAATTTTATTATATGGTTGCACAAGTATAATCATAAGGTTATATTGAATTAAGAATGCAAATTCATTGTTGAAAATTAAGCATTTATATTAGACAAATAAGGAGTTTTATAAATGATAATAGATTGAATATTTAAGATATTTATTGTCTTTTGAAAATAAATAAACTAATAAACAGATGTTCTTAACTAATATTATAAAAAATTAATTCATTAATATTTTCAATTTGGTTTATTTTAATTAAATTAATCATAAAAACTAAAAGTACAAAAATTCTATAAACATTATGAAATGCATGTTTGACAAAAAGATTAGTATTATAAATATAATGTCATAAAATTATAAAGCATTTGACAAAAGGATAATCTATGGAGTCTACTTAAAAGAAATAGTTTGCAATGTAAAATATCTAGTCAATACTTCTAGAATAAATAAAGTGAAAATATAGTAATCAAAGTCTAAAGTCAAAAAAGAATAAAACATAACAACATCCATATGTCAATTTTCAAGCATTAATATACATAACGTATTATTTTTTAAAATGGATATGCACAAGCTACCCTTCCTCAATCTATGGCCGCCCAATCTTAAAGAACATATTGATACTATATTTACAGGTCCTATTTACCACTCCCCCTGCAGTTATTTTAAGTTAATAATTTTCTATCCCTTTTTGACCTACGTGCACTATCTTATGGGCTCCCGGCCAAGTTGGTTGCCTTTTTTTTTCAACTAGTGTCACGTAGGCCTAAAAAGAAAAAAAAAACAACAAAACCGAAAAAAAAAAGAGAGTAGAAAATTCTTATAAATTAAGTGTTTTCCCGGGGGTATATAATACCTTAGTATAGCTCATCTAATGATGTCTCTGAGATTTCGGGCATAAGTTGAAACTAGAGGTACTTGTGCATTTTCCCTTTTTTTAAAAAAAAATATGTAAGTTCATAACTCTATTCAACAATGAATTCTACTTTAAAGTAAAAGATTGAGAATAAGAAAGAAATGAAATATGAATAATAATAAAAAAAAATTAGAAATATTAGAATAATAAAAATAAAAATAAATTAAAATAATAAAATAAAAATACATTAAATAAATAAGTAAAAGATTTTAAAAAGTAATCAATTTGTAATTACATCACGTAATTATCAAGAATTAACATTCCTCCTATGAATTAGAGAGTGAAATTAGACCCTGCAAATTACACACAATTATTTGATGGCGAGGTAGTTAACTCAATTACATCATATTTAATTATCGGAATAAGGTATAAGTATCTCCCTAGACTATGACCGAAATCCTAGTGACACGCCTAAGCTTAACTAATGTCTTAATCCCCCCCCCCCCTCCCCCAAAATAAGGAACTCATTTTTTTGTACTTTTGTGCATGTTCAACCACTCAAGTTGATTGAGTTTGTACACACTCGCTCCCCACACGTGTAAATATTATTATTTATAATTAAAAAAAATTAACAAATAATTTAAAAAAATATTCTTCTTTTCTTTATCTTGCATTTAAATGAAGTTAATACACATTTGTTTACCCTGTATCGAAACTTTTTCTTACATACATTCATTATTTTTTTCTCTATTATTTTTCTATTGATTTTATTTTCTTTGTCTTTTGTTTTGATTTGATTGCAAAATAGATTTCCACTGTCTTGCTGTATTCAATATACGTTATTGATAGACATGGATACTCACAATAAGTGGAAAAATTAAATAAAACAAAAACATTAATCGTTAAAATTAAGGACTTTTTATAATTATTTTTAAAAAACAGATAACTTTTTTAAAATAACTAAAAGTGAAAATATAATAAATTAATTTTAAAAAAAATCAAAGTTAAAAGAAATTCAAATAAATATTTTAGGAAGAAATAAATAAAAATAAGTAAAAATAAATAGAAATTTTAAAATCAATAAATATGTGTAACTAATTACTCCCTCTATTCATTTTTATTTGTTATGCTGCTCTTTTCGAAAGTTAATTTGACTAGTTTTTAAAGTTAAATAAGATTACATTAATTCGATATTTTTTAAAAAAAAACAGATATTCATAAATTATACGAAAAGTACTATAAATAGTTTTTTTTCATATTAATATAATGAAAATATACATCTTAAAATATTAGTCAAAGTTCTTATAGTTTAACTATTAAAAAATCATGACAGTTAAATATGGACGGAGAGAATATAATATTACAAATCAAAAAAATGGCATGTGTCCAATGTGTGCACCCATCACTTGTCTTTCAAGAGAGTGTGCACACTCTATATCATGTGAACGTTTGTAGTGTATTTACTTCATTTTAAATTAGTTTAGAACTAATAGATTTCACTAAGTTTAGATATATTTCTTAAATTTCGATTAAAATCTAAAAATAATTGTATCTTGTTCCTTAATTATCATGATGACCGTAAAAGACATCTCGCGTGCAATCTTGACCTATTTCTTTCCAATGCGGAAAATTTATTATCAAATTAAATTATACTCCAAAACCTAGTCATCACGTGTACAAGCCTCTAAAGTATTTACATGTGATTAACATAAATATAATGTTATATGAAACATTGTCTTTTCACAGTAGAATAAAATGCAAACAGGAGAGAAATTCTTCTGAGATGACAAATAGCTCTTCACAAATCTCCAAGAATCCTACGAAAAAAAAAGAATATATCACGAAGGTCCGGGCTAGTTAAACGAAAAAAAACCTACAACAAATTCCGTAGAAGCATGGGTGATACCCAAACCACATGGTACTCAGCAAGTAACTTTAAACACAAGATACAAGCTAATGAAATCGGGTACTTCTACCACGCCAACCGAACCGTCCACAACTACAACTTTATATAAAAATCAGCGCCAACCTACAACTCCAATTTACATAGCACTAGCTCAATCAACCAACAGCTGAAAAAAATTTACATACCTCAACAACAACACTTTGACAAGTTACATATCCCTAACAACAACACTTTAACACATTATATATCCTGAACAACACGTGCAATATTCATCAATCACAAGTTTCACAAAAAGACACTAACAAGGTCAACAATACACAAGATCAAGTTCACCAATGATAAAGATATGCAATGCAATTAGATGTAATGTCAAGTATAGTGATACATATTTTACCTAATGATACACATCTATTGTCTCTCAATTCGGGACCCATGGGGGACATATCTATACATGCATCCATCGTGACGTGCGATACGACCCTCGATAATAGTAACCTTTGTGGCGTGCAATACTGTCACGACCCAAAACGGGCCGCGAGCTTTCACCCATCACTTATCCTACTATGTGAGCTAACCAACCACTCCAATTCCCCATGTTTACGACTTTAATACGCTCAAACTTACTCTCAAATGAATGGTTAAAGCGGTCGCGTTCAAAAGATTAAATCAACCCAACTATTGCAGGTTGGTATCCGTTTCCCACGAGGAAAATATCTAGAACTTAACTTTAACTTGTTATTACTAATTGTTCGTTTGATAACTTACACATTAGCAAGTAAAAACCTAAAATGTCAAAAGGGGTGGTTTTGTATTTTCCTAGATAAGTAAAAAGACTAACGAAATTGCAAAGAGACCTTACAGCTTTTAATGTTGGTTTTTATCAATTAATTAAGTACTATGGTTTACGTGTTCCCCACAGGTTCATAACGTGATAATTCACACTATAACAATTCTTTCCTAGTATCTTGCATGCAAAGTGATAAGTTATTTATTTCTAAATCCTTGTCCGGGCATCTAGAAAATCTCACTCCGCACCTTGGTCTGGCTACGTGTGTTGGCTTTCCTAACCTTATCTTTACCTCATAGTTAAGCATCGTATTCGATATTTTGACTCAGTGTACTACCTGTACCAATCAATACTAGCCCTATTAGATATTACACTAAATCTAGTTAAAATTCTTTTTCCTATATCTCCATCCTTAGTCCTTGCAAAGTAGCATTAGGCGAGTTCTACCGTTCTTCATCCGTTCAAAAGACTCTAAGCGAAAAACTAAAATTATTTAAATCCTGCAAGACACTATTTCTAGAATTGTTATATTTAGACTAGGTTATCTCACTATTTGCCGATGTTCCCACAACGCCTAGTTATGAGTTTTGTTACTCATCGCCATAAACACAATATTCAATATATTAAATAAGAATCATGTCAACTTACCTTCATGAAGAAAGAGTAAGTCCAAAGATTGCTTGATTAATCACCAAAAATATAGCTTGTAAGACATCCCCAAAGAATCAAACAACTAATCAATAAGTCCATATATAATATAATTTCTAATATTGTAGAGTCTAACTAATCACTCCACGTGTCCCTCCCCTTAAAAATGTGGTTTATTCGAACTATTTATAAAAAAACTTCAAAACCTCATTAAACAATGAATTCTAATTACTGGAAATTGCCAAAACGCGGCTTGGGTCGACGACCCATATCGTCGACCGTCGTGGTGCCCGACAGAACCGTCGTGGACTCCTCTTCCATACGTGGTCATCTTTTCTTCTGCTGTCTTTCTATCATTTCCCCTCAACGGTAATGTGGACGGCCCGTCCATAGGCACAACGGTCCGTCGAGGGTTCTCGTTTTAAAAGACTTCACTCATGGAATTTGGGTACTACTGGGATCACTATCTCGGGAGCTTCCCTCCAAAACAAAAAACAGACGAACCTAGCAGTACGGACGTCATGGCCAGGTACGGACCGTCACAACGCTTGCGTAATCCACATTTTGTCAGACTCCCCATCTTCCTTCCACATCTTCTCTCTCTGCCCACAGTGGTTGCCCCACCCTACGACCGTCCAACCAAGGCTGACGGACCGTCATAAGCTCCGTAGTTGTCTCTTCTGCATTTCTCTCTCAAAGCTCCGCATTGGCTCTGTGACCAGATTTCCTGCAAAACAAGAGAACCTTGTATAAAACTTTATCATCAAAAATGGCTTTTTGGACACACTAAACTTAAGGAAAAAGTATTACATTATACGTGAATCCTCTCAAGTACATCAACACCCTCAACTTAAACATAAATTACGTTGTTTGTCCTCAAGCGACCACTATGACTCACTACACCATCTTTGTACCATAGTATTCCTTTTTTTATTCCTTTGCACCTCATTTTGCTATGCAATCCACGATTCATCTCTCAGCTATGCATGCTATCACTATTATTCTTTGAATTTTGGTGGGTTGCGAACAGACCAGACTCACCATCGCACTAACACCTATCCTTCATTTCCACCGAGGTGCTACAATTCTGGTATTGCAACTAATTCCCTCACTTAGAAACAAAACCTCCCATTTTTCTCATCACAATGATTTCAAGTTTGAGTATAAGGATTGACTTTCAACACTCGTCTCAGAACAAGTCACACTCATTCATACTATTGCCATAAGCTTGCCCTTATTTTTCACTGCATTAAGTTCGCTATACACCCTTAGGATCACGATAGGATTTTTATAGCTTGTAACATAGTGTCAGGTAGGTACATTTTTTAGGTAACTCGAAGTGACGTTTTGCCCGCCTGAATATCGGCTAAACCTTCCTTTTTAATCATCTATCTCGCCCATTTCTCCATACTCTCTTCCCTTTGGCTCAATTTCTCTTCTTCTCTCATTTTGATAATGTGACTCTCTTCTTTTTTTTCTTTTTTTTTTTAATTCTTGTAACTTATCTTTTTCTTTACTTTTCTTTCACTACTTTTGATTCACTTTATTTTGTTCTTTCTCTCCTTTTGTTCTTTCAACCCCCTTTCAGGGCATTCCTCGTAATAGACAACACTCAACTCATGCTTTGCCATGAGTCAAGGTAGCACCATACCCAAAGTGGGTCAAGGGCCAGAACGAAGGTTGCTTTACCTGCATTACTCACCCTCACTTATGCCTGTTGGCATAATCTGAGGTGCCATGTACCAGAGGAGTGACCAGGGCCAACACGTTGTTCCCCTAAAAAATACAGTTGGGTGACCAAGCAAGGATCTAATATAATCCTCAAATTATTTGGATCAACAGTAAAGGGGGGGATAACTTTCATTTGTTTCTATTTATTTTGGGTTAGAAATGGGCTTCTGCTTGAATAAGACCTATGATCCTTTCCTAATTGTTTGTTACAGCTTACTTTTAGCATTGGACTAACCAGTCAAGTTCTAGCTCAGTCCCAATAGTGGACTATTCAGTTCCTCACTCGGACTCACGTAACATGTCATGCACTATACAGATTATTATACACCTAGTTTGACATTAAAGACTTATGGTAATGCAATGGTGTAACTCTATTTCACGCTTAGAGCCGACACAATTGTTAGTTACCACGCCTAGTCATGCAACATTTCTCAAGATTTTATCGTGATAGATTTGGTAGCACATCATGCTTCAGAGTTAAACTATGTACAAAAGATTAAAACAGGCCGGTTCACCCAACAAAAAAAAATCATCTTTTGGGGAAAAATAACTCAGGCAAGAAAACCCCAAAAGATGGATATGAGTTGGTCTACTTAGACTTCACCCTAACCTCACTTTCCTATTTACCCCACCCCAACACAAAACATGCCATTGATCCTCACATAAAAAAATCTAAATATTAAGAAGGGTAGGTGAAGCAAACCGGTGGCGCATAGCGCCGTCGACAACAAGCCTGGTGGGTCCGATTTCCCAGACCCACATCCGCTGCAACCTGGACACCCTCAGTGCGTGTCCCTCAGTTCAATCCTTTGACACCTCAGTTATGCCCTCAACATGTCACTGCCCCATCAGTAGGGCCCTCCTGCTTGTCTCTACAAGTGCGGGAGCTAGACGCCCACAGCCGCTATTTTTGATGCTCTGATCTGGTGTTGCCTCCGCCTCAGCAAGTCAGGCTACTCCTCGCAGGCTCTTATCGCTGTCGCTTCTTCTTCTTGCTGCTCCTCATCCCCTGATCAACCCCTTCGCCTCTTGGCACTCTCTCTCGGGGAATATGGGGAATGTCTGGAGTAGGAACAGGGACGCCAATACAGTATCCTCAGCAGGATGTCTGCACGAGACTGTCGACTTCAGCCTGAAAGAGTCGACACATCTCCCGGAGGGGCTGGTCGAGCTATACTCCTCAATCAAAGGCTCGAGCGCTGGTTTAACATCAGGAAATCTCGTTCCGCTGATCGCCTCTCCTACTCGCTTCAGACCTAAGCCATAAACTTCTGCACCACGGCTGAATATGCTGCAGAAGAGTGGCCATTTGGGGTCCTCTCAGTTTTTACTCGACCAAGCGGGCCCGGTGTCGGTAGAGGGGCTGTGCTACTAGCCCGGGATAACTCCGACCGGGGGTAGTGTCCGTGGATTCTGTGCTGGCTGTGACTGGCCTGGGCGCCCGTATCCGGGCAAGATCCTCAGACTAGTGGTGGCAGCTCGTGGACGGGGCACCTCGAGCGTGGGGACCAACATCTTGGCCTCGTCTTTATGAGCCGACGTCAACGTACCCGCGGGTTCCTCAACTGAATCTATGTGTCCATATGGGGCACACCTGCAGACCTGCAAATGGCATAAGATCATGCACGGAAAGTGGGTAGAGTTGTGTGACTTTGGGAATGCCCTCTCGTTGCTGACTGCCTGGAGAGCCATGCATAGTCCACCTCGAAATCCGGCTATTATCGCGCCATAGCACTGCTCGATCCCATGTGCCCTATGGTATCAGCAGCTGTGGGGGAAAGCAGTGACGCACGATCAACCACAAGAACTTGGCGACGCACGTAGGTCTGGTCCCTTTTTGATGTCCCCTTCGGCTCGGTTGACCCAATCGGCACCTCTCCGTCGACTGAATAGGTGCAGGGCCATCCCCTCTTGGTGGTTCCCCTCAGTGCTCTACTCTCGCATAACTGTGACATCCTTCACTATCTGCCAGCGCATAGTCAACTCGGCCAGATGATAGGTGGCTCCGATAGCATCTGCACTCTCGCCGTATAGGAACCGCGGATGGCTGGCAGAAATGTCGACCTGCACGCCCGGACATCGAACCGCTCCAAAGGGCCTGTTTAGGCGTGAGTCACCACGCTCTGTCGATCTATGATTGGATATTCGCCCATAGGAAGCTAGAACTCTCGGACATCTCCTCAGCTGTATCGTCCCACATGGACGTGTTGTCTACTCCAAGCGATGCCCTGGTGAAGAGGTTCTGAATCTCCGGCATCGTGGAAGCTCCGCTGTGAGTACGCCGCCGCTCCAGGGTGAGTGCTGTCGACCAATTACTCCTTTGTAGGTCCAAGAAACTTTGCGTCGTAGTAAAACTTGAACTGGCTGTCGACACACCCCGTTTGCTGGTTAGCGGCTGGGGTGGTACCTGAACTGGATGCTCCTTATGTGGATTCGAAAAAGAAGATAAAGGAAAGAAAAAAAGAGGGAGAAAAGAGGGAAAGAAGTGGGGAAGGAAAACCTAAGAGAAGAAGGGGAAGGAGTAAGAGAAAAGGGGGAAGAGAAGAGG
>JAKWJA010001083.1:0-27186 GCA_027704765.1 Solanum habrochaites | reverse complement strand
TAACGAGTCCAAACAAATTGATCTTATTGTATGACAAAACCACAGCATTGGGCTTAATATTCAAGGCCCAGAAAAGATGGGTTGAATCCAGAAAGGCCTTACCGCTCTTATTCCGCAGCCTTTAGCACATAGCAGTCGACGCAGAAAGAGCAGCCCCTACAAAATAGTCAAACTTCCTCCTGTGATGTAGTATTCGTATTACATACACTGATGTAAGTGGAATCAATCACCTAAGGTTTGGCCCATTAAACCTTGAGTTAGGCCGAACGTGTACACCTTTTTTATGAAGAATGTTCATCTTATCCACCGATGGTCAAGGCCTCATGCTTCGAGTGTGAGGCAATCCAGAGACCAGAACGATTTGGTTCCAGAGGTCATGCTTTGCTTTGCCAGTTTTGAATAAAGCAGTTCGACTGCACGCAGTTTTGGTTTTTAGGGTGAGTTCCCGTTCATCCAATCATCCTTTGTAGCAGAATTTTCCCACATATATAAGGGGTAAAGACTCGGATTAAGATTATATAGAAGCACCCCCAACCCCCTTCTTTTTCGCTTCCTTCGAGTATGTTCCGCCACTGGAAAGTTAGGTCACAGACAGGTTCCATTCCTCCAAGGAATATCGTAGAACAGACCGAGGCGATGACATGCCTGTGGCAACGAGTCGACCTCTAGGGTATCGAGGAATGTTGGAGAATATAGGTTACAGAGTTATCAGTCCAGTCTCAGAAGAGAGACGCCTAACGCCATCCATTCTTCCATTATGAACCCAAGTTAAAAAAGAGCATACATCGTAGAAGACGGAACTAACTTTTTTTCCCCTTTCCTTTCGAGTCAAGTGGCCCAAGGGCCCACTTTCTTTGCCCCTGGTTCGCTAGCTGACTTCCAGCGCTTGGACCTCGAACTCTAAGAGCGGATTTCTGGAATTTGTTCACATCGATTCGATGGCTCCGTCCGCTTTCTACCCTTTGCACGCGTGCTACTGACTCGATGGACAAAGTCAAGGAACTCTGCTTTGCCTCGTCATTGGACTGGATCACATCACCTGAACTTTTGATCCTAGTCTTCGATCTTTCTTGGTGCTGTGGGTCTCAGTCTTCTAATGTCAGCTCTCTGGCAGGCCAATCGATCTCTGCTTGATTGGCCCTAACTGCATGATCGATCTGACGAAGATTCCCATGTAGATCTATGAAAAGCCGAACCAAATGGGAATCCTAGGTATAGGCAAGGGTGGGAGGGATGAGAGAGCAAGCTGGCGTGGGGGGCAAAGGCAAGAACATCCGAGCAAAGCAAGCCCGGCAGGGTATGATGAAAAGCTCTCACCAGGATTGTCTTTCCAGATCGATTGATCAACATTTCCCTCTTTGTGATAGCTGAGAAGCGTTCTAAATACTTTTCGACAAGGAGAGAGTTCCAACAAAAACGCGATCTTTTCTGTCAACTAGAACTAAACGTGGATGTTCCACGGCAACCGGGTTCGAAGTCCACGATCATCGAGAGCAATCAACGAGTCCTTTCCTTCGCGTAACGGGGAAATCCCTTATTCTAAGGAAATCTTTTTGGTCAAGACAGGCCTGTCCTAGAATGAACCGCCCGCAAGAACTCTGGTTTAAGTTGCCCTCCACCCAACCGACATAACTAAAGAAAAGAAGGAACCGGTCCCCATGGTCGCCTTCGTTCGTAAGGTAAAAACGAATAGACATTCTTGTCTTGGCCCAGGTGACGCACATGACCGGTCAAGAAAGTTCTTATTTTTTGATTTCGCTTTCGCTACGGCTACAGTCAAGTGGCTCCCCCTTTACAAGACTCCCTCCCACCAAAAGAAAGATTGATCGCTTTCGGTAACCCAGGGCTCCATTGCGTGTGCTCGAGTAGAAGTTTTTTTTTTAGAAAGATTTTGAATGGGAAAAAATTCTGACCACCGGTAGCGATGCTTTTGAAAGATTTGAAGTTGAGGCTTTTCCGTCTAGCTCCGGAAGTCATTGTCTGAAGTAATAAGAAGAGGGAAGTGACCATCTGAAGTTCTTTTTCTTTATTCAATGACCGATATCGACAAGACGGAAAGTCATGAGCGATAGCGAAAATAGTATAGGTCTTAGATTATAGTGTTCCATTGCCCCTCGGGAAAAAGGAAAACCTAGCTATTCTTTTGGTTCTTAAGTAAGTCTAAGAGCAACCTTTAGTCGAAGGATGAGAGAAGAGTTGCTCCAAGCGGTGCAGAGTCCGCGCTGTACTCTTTCTAGAGATTATAGTGTTTCCATCATCCGGTGCTCTTGGGTCTTGGTGGTAAGGGCAGTAGGTCGCCTAAGAAGCTGTTGTTTAAGCATTGTGGCAGGGAATAGTGCAATAGCCGGACCAAGCGGAACTTGGAATTCTCACTTGAAATGCGTATTAAAGAGAGGTTCTCCTCCGTGTCGAGAGAGATTTGAGATTTTCTCTTCGAATTGATATTCTATTTCAATAGAAGTAATTCACTCATCATTCGGTTTAGGATCAAATCTAAACCAACCCATCATATTATGTATAACGATTCAACATGCCACTATTAAACAACTTATTAGAATACAGACAGGAGCCATCAAAATGTCACGAAATCCCCCGCTCTGTTCGGGGTGTCCCTCAGCTCGAGGAACATGTACTAGGGTGTATGTTGCGCTCGTTTAGATCATGATCTGGCACAAAAAAGCAAGAAAACCTCCTTTTCAGTATCAACGATCAGTACCGGTGAATGTAATATGGATGGAAAAGAGAATTTCATCGTTTTTGGAATCCTCGGAATAAACGCAGGTAATTCGCGAAAGGGGAGATCCTATAGTTATATAGAAGTGAAGTATTACCCTATAGTTATAAATAGTAGATTATACACATCTGTTACAAGAGAGAGTTGCTTTTCTTAACCGTAAATACTTGCACAAATAAGCTTATATCAAATAGGAATTCTCCTCTCGCCGCCGATGCGGAAGCGACTACTACCTAAACGAGCAGTAAACATTTCTTTCTTAAAGGAAGAACTGTATCCGCTGCTTGAGTCACTGGTGGTCTGGAGCCAAGCCAAAACGGGATGTGTCTTTGCTAAGCCTGGGAATCAGCCAGTGGAGTTTCATCGGAAAAGGGACTACTTCTTCCATTCCTAACCTATCTAGCAAGGAGACATACAACTAAGGCAAAATACGGGCTACGCACAGTGAACGCTACTAAGGGCTGAACGAAGGAATAGCTTATATGCCACAATAACCTTCTTCCATTCACAGCGGATGCGCGACTAAGAGTTAGGACTGGAAGTCAGGAATTCCCAGTGCCTGTAAGATGTAAGAGCATAGCTAGATTCCAGAGATAGTAAAGAGTTCTCATACACTATAGTAACTGCTTAACTCTAAATCCAGTGACAGCTTTCAGTCTATAGTAGCTTATATGCGCTACTAGTGAGACAGCTGATATGCCACTATTTTCTATAGAAGAAGGATGACATCAGCAGCTAAATCGTAACTCGAAGTTAACCTTGTTGGGGTTCTTTCACCGATCCTTAGGTATGGTTGACTTGACTGATTAGTCTCACGGGCCTTAGCTTAGATTGGCAAGTCAAAAAAAACTTCTGGGCCCAACCGAAACGAGGAAAACCCCTCAAAAATGAAACACGCGAACGGAGGATTGTCCCCTGCTTTATATCCATCTCTAATTTCGTCGGGACTAACCAAAGAGACGATACCTCACACTTGCTGGTAAAAGCAATTAGTCCTCGAGGAAACCATATACAGGACGGACTGGATGCTGCGGGATGTAGTCAGAAAAGGGGTGTAAAAAACTTGCAGCGAAAAGCACTGAACAAGCTCCAACTCAAAGATCAGGGAGGGAAACTCTGACGCTTCCTTACCTCGTACCTCGCCCTATTAGACTCCTATGAGTGCAAAGTCTTCGCTTGTATCCAAACCCCTATTCAACTCTAACTGGTTGCGAACTTGCACAGCTTGGCATGTACTTTAATAGTAAATTCAATTCGGAGCACACGTAATTCTCTAGAGATCAATACACTATATGGGGGAAGAAATGAGAGGGCCTAACTCTCCATAGGCCGCTTGCACTCGCTCGCCTGGCACGACAGAAGAAAGTCAAACTCGATTGAAGGCAGGCAAAAGGAGAGCAACTTCAACTAGCTCACAGAAAATCGAACATAAATAAAGGGACGCCGTTGGCTTACTCGCTTTCTTATCAATTGTATTCTCTTTTTTAGGATATTCTTTGAAGCTTGATACGCAGATGAGTAATTCAATAGATTCTATACTCGTTGACTCTTGAAAGTATGGTTTGCTCACCCTAAGTGAAGAAAAGTCGTATAGAAACAAAGGGCTTGCTTCCGCATAAGAGCATAAGATAAGAATGGTCTGGTGTCCCAGTTCATTCGGACCTGTAGTTAGCTCAGCTTGAGCAGCACTTTACAACCGAAGAGAACAACGGGAGGCGAGCCCTATTAGGATAGGATTTTTCGTGCATTCTTCCTCTTTCTCTTCTTTTTCTTATGAATCTTCTTTGGAGTGAAAACTCTCCCTAATAAAGACTCAACTCACTATTCTATTTGTACTTCCTTTATCGTGGGCTTTCGAGCGAGGAAAAAAAGGAGGGAAATTACGTGTGATGACAGGAAAACCGCTATTTCCTTGGTCTTTATTCCGCTCTCATACGAAGCTTAGGTGGCAAAACCATACCATTCACCTTAGAGCCCCGCCTAGGATTCTGTGACATCCTTTACATCATTCTTTGAAAGCTCTCATGAGATCTCGTTTGCACTGCCCTAACCGAATGAAAAGGAAGTCGCAGGAGCAAGTTAAGAGTTAGAATTCCCCGACTCCGTTCCTATTTATTAGCCTTCTTTCTACTTCAACATCAACTTCGTTAGCTAACTAATTGATCCTCGCCCATCTTTGGCTGCCTGTTAGGAGGATTATGTTGGACCTATGCGATCTCGTTACAACGTTCTTTTTTTTACAGAGATTTCTGGTGAAAACTTCAATCTTGAAGCATGGGAGCTTCTTAAGATGTGCATGAACAACTGCAGGCACGACTTGTCGTCGAGACTCCTGCCCCAAATTAAGGGATTCGACGACTTGTGCACTAAAGCTCACGATGTGGATTCGAACCACTGCTTCTCCTTATTGTCGTGAGCGGGTCTGTCGTCCTCCTCATTATAGTCCTCCTAGAATCCAGAGCATTTCGTCGAAATACATCCTGTCTTTTCACCTTAGTAGTCCTATGGCATCGGTCAGTAACTATAGCCCCATTCATGCTACTTAATAAAATAAGACTAGAAACCCAAAAACAGACGAAATAGTAGGTAAAAGTAAATTGCCCAATTTTGTCCAAATTAGTCCAACTTCGGTAACCTTTCCGGCATAAACCTATATCTCAGAGAGGGTCGTATTTCTTTGGTTGGTAGTAACTTAATGCTTTCATTTCCTAAAATAAAGAACATCTCCCACCAAAAGAAATCCAATATACCACTCCACTCACTGGTAAATCTCGCAATACTTCTTCGTGAATCTCCGCTATTTGCATATGGAACATCATATCAACGAATAGAATGAACGGCTATAGCTTCCTATATAAAACTATGGGAAAGATCATAGCGAAGAAGTCGAGACACTACAAAAGAAGAAACCTGAGTTTTTGCCGAAAGACTGGATGACATAACAAAACGGAATGTACGCGGATTTTTAAGGCACGTACCAACCATCAAACCAGATAAACCAAAGCAGGGCATCGACAAAACGGAAAGGTATCCCTAGTACGTCGTTCCCTTCCCTGAAATGGAATTCATGCGGACAAGAACTAGCATGCACGTCGATCTATTCCGACCAGCGCGGTTTTTTCCTATTCATTTTCTTCTTCAGCCTTCCCTTGAAACCATCTCACTGAGTTCCTTCCGGAATCTCAAACTCTCTCGAGCCGAAATTCTTTATGGTCCCATGTCGATTAGAGGTTCGGCTTCCTTCTCCCCCAACTTTTAGCCTTCTGGACCCCTGAAAAAAAAAAAAAAAAGAAAGCTGAAATCAAAAAGAAAGAAGAGAAATTGGGCCATCTTTCCTTTCCCGACGAGGGCCGCCTTCTCTCAGGCCAGCAGTCTTCTACTTCTAGTCGACTGCTCTATGACGGGCTTCCCTCTTTCCTTGGCTCTGCTCGCTCGTCTACGCTCCGCCCCAGCAAGTAATAATTGAAAAACGAGTGCCTTCTACAGTCCAAGTGGCTGTTCCCGCCTCCTTCATTAAGATTGAAAAACGAAAACTTGTCGTCAAAAAAAAGGCAATAATTCAGAAAAAGAAAAAATAGATGGACATAGTGATCAAGAAATCTTAGATGGATCCCTATCTTATCTCTATCAACGGAGATCCTAATCTATATGGAGAGAGATCTATCTATGAATCGGCCTAGACTATCCTCTATCCGGATAGATATGTCCCTATGAGCGACTACGCCGATCTTTATATGTTTTGGCCACGTCCCTTTCCGCTCCGAAGAAGAAGGTTTGGATCTTTCAATCTTATGTCGTGAGGTATGTGACCTATGTTAGGTCCATAAGATACCACAGCCTTTGGTGTTCTATGATTCACCTCCGAATAATGAGTAGGTAGTTCGATCCTTTTTATTTTGATCTTTTTAGTAAACTGATGGGGGGGTGCGGAGCAATAGGTCGAATTACTATATAAAGAAGAGTTGTAAACTATAGGACTTCTTGTTCGAGTAGGAATATTTCGGTTTTTCTCGTTCCTTCTCTTCGATAAGAATAGGGATTTGAAATGATAAAAATTCCTCTTCATTCTGTTGTGCTCAGCGAAAAACTGCCTATGCTACTTTTTCGATCCAAACTTCTCAAACTTCTTTGTTCTTTCTAAGTCTTCTTCTTGCATAGAAGAACGCAACTGTTGCAAAAACCGGGATTTTAGTAGTAGGCGGCATCCCCTCTTAGTTTTGAGTAGGCGGAACCATTCTGTTTTGGTTCTTCTCCACGGGTGATCCAGGAATTTTCCTATTATTTTCTCAACTGAGATTTCGATATAGAAGGATCTCTTTATTTCTTCACCGCGGGTTCTCGCATCATTTTCTTGAAAAGATATTATATCACCGTGGGAGAGTTTAAAATGAGTAATGTTAACCATTCCATTAATTCACGCGAAAAAACCCTTCGATTGACTTACGGCTGCCCGTGCTTTGAGGAATAGTTTTTCACAAAAAAAAAAAATGGAGACGAACCGGATAACGTCCGATCTTTGTTTCTGGATTGAGTAGAAAGGGTATAATATGAAGTTCGTTCCTTCCTCGTGGCATCTCTGTGATGGGTTAACTCCATAAAAAAGGGACAACTTTCGTGTAGTTTGTGATTGGATGTAACTGTTAAGATTTTCTCTAGAATAAATCTTTCTCTTAATAGATCTCTTCTTGTTCCTCAATCTTCCGAGAATACGGCGTTGTATTATTGTAAGTTCTCTGTTCCAAACATTTCCTGAAAGTAGACGACAAGTTTTAAATCTTAATGCAGGCAAGGCATATCTCGTTGAATCAGTCTTTTTCGCCACATCGCGTATAAGGGGAATCGAACCCCCTCTGCTGCTGGCGGGCAGATGTATAATGTACTACTTCGATCCAGCAACTTCTTAGGAGTAGGTTTTGGCTTGCCCCCCTCCTTACAGTCAAGTGGCTGAACGCCCCTTTCTTCTTATTAGTCAGATAGGTTTGGAACCCTTTCCCCTTTTAATATAATAATAAGGTAAGCTTCCAAAGCTCCTTTCTTCAGCTGGTGCGCAGGAGCGCACTTTCGTTTTCCCCCTAACCTTAACAAGGGGCTTTCATGAATAGGGATTTCCGCCAGCAGTCTCTCTTCCTATCACTTTCACTTCGTTTCTAGAAATCTGTCTCACCGGGCCGGGCGAAAGGGGAAAGAATGGGATGGTGGTCCGGTAAACAACGAGAAGGCTCGTATCCCCCCCCCTCTCCTCTTACCCACGCCTATTGATTCACTCTATAAGGCAGACTCTTTTTTCTTTTTTAATGATAATAGAGCCATGATACATTCCGAAATAATTGTAAGGTAAATATACCTCTTTTCGCCCCCTTTTCGATGTCTGCCTGAGGACCTATGTTAATGTTTTGGAAAGGGGATGTTCGCCTTTTGTAACAAATAGACCCACGATACGGACTAATATATGTTCTTACCCGCAAGCATAAGTAAGATCTATTCATAGTTGGTCAGTCCCCCACGGCAGGGCTTCTCGCTTTTCATGAATGTGTCTCCCCCTCTGCTTATGTGAGTTTTACCCGCCTTTTACTCTGCTTGCTTCTGACTCCCTATGAGCCCTTACTTTTTCGGAGGGTCGGCGGGGCATGGGAGCCTCATCTCATGCATCGGTTAAACCGAAATAACCTCCTGCTCTCCCACTTCCTTCTATTCAAGGCGATCATCCCTTAAACAAAAGGCCCTAAAAGGGTTCTTCTTATATATTACATAAGCCCTAAATAGGTAGCCCGAAGCCGAACGCAGCAAGTGGGTGTTTGGCTTGCCCTCTTTCTATCTTTTATCAACCTAAACGTCCTTATTTCAAAAAACAAGGCGCTAACACCCTATCTATAGTAAAGGGGCCTTTCAATTGAATCTCCCACCTTGCTTTCGGACAGTTCAAATAGCAAGACTCTTGTTAGCTCTTCGTGCCCTCCTGACTTCCTCACACTGAACTAATCCTGTCCAACTATAGTAATAGGGGACTCCTTATTAGCTCTTTTTTATCTTTCGAGTGTTTTCAAATAGCAACCATCGCGTCGCGTCCGGGTAATAGACTTAATATATACACTCTACTATTCAAGACATCCGTTCCGTATGAAGGCATTCAAAGCTTGATAACACAACTCGATAAAGCTGTATTGACAGAATCAAACCAACTCTTGTCAAATTTTTATCTATATCCTCCTCCCACGCTATTCTTACTTACCTAACCGTCTATTCGTGGAGTAAATTATCCAAAATTCCCTTACTAGACCTAACATCCGTCCATCAGCTTTGCATATACAACGTAAGTGGACTAGTTAATTGACCAACTATCATCACCGCTCTCCTAATCTCACAGTCGCCGGCCGTCGCAACCGTGTTCCCCCGACACTATGCTCCCCGTCTAGCTTTTCCTACGTACCGTCTGTGCTGTGCAGTTCCGCTCTTTCTTTAGAATGGGAAGATCTTTCAGTTCGTAAAAAGCTTTAAGCTTAGAGCTTTATCCATAGTAATGAGAGGATACTTTTAATACCCCCACATCAGTTCCTTTCTGTGCCCGGTCGTTTTACGGCCCTCTGCTGGCCTTACCTCTACCGTGAGGGACAAGGTACAGAAACTATGTGAGTGGTGGGGTGCTCTGGTTAGGGGTGAGGTCGTATACGAGGCTTTAGGGATAGGGTTCCGAGTCTGACATCTAGTTTTCTATGCTTTTAGCTTTTAGAATCTCCCCTTTTCTCTCTGATCCTTCGTGCGTTCTCTTATATCCATTCCGATTCGATTTAGCTTTCTTTTAGTTGCTATATCTTTATTTTGAAGAAAGGTGGATCTATAGGGGAAAGGATAAATATATAGTATCAATAATAAGATAGTTTGATTTTCTTGTTTGCACATGTGTATTGTCTAATCTATGAGAATCAAGCTTTTCCCCTTCCGTAAGCGCATATAGGGAAGTGGGCCCTCGGCTATTGAGAGGACTCCTATTGTCTTTCTTTTATTTACTGGAGTTTCTTGTTCCCGCGCCCCCCTGGTACCGAGACCCCCGGTAATCTCTTGCAGGGCGCACAACGGCAATGCCCTTAGTGTTAACCTCCATTCATTTCTGCTTGTCTTGTTGGCTTGGCGGTGCTTTCCTTCCTCTGTGGAGAGAAGACAGAAAAGGATGTTTCCTCCCCCTCCCCGCTTTCCGGTCCGTCCGTGTATTGCCCCCTTATGTCTCTGTAAGAACGAGAAGGGATGGGCTCCCCGCTACACTTTTTCAGATACCTTCCCCCCCCCTTCCAAGAGCGCACTTTCTCGAGCCTTTTTTCCCTCATCCCTTTTGGTTTGGGGACGACAAGTACTGTTTCGTCGTCTCGAGTTGACACACCGGTGATCTCTAAACATTCCCCTATGTAATTTCTAACTCTGCTTTCAGCAGCTCGTTTTTCTAGGGAATTGGACTAAAAAAAGGAGAAGCGTCATGCGTCATGCTTTTGTAGACCAGCTAGTATACATTAAAGAAAGTGGCTTCCTCAATTAAACTAGCTTCCTCATCTTCTCTTCCCCCCAACAACTTCACTCCGGAGGAATCGCATATTCTTAAGCGAGAAGATCAGACTCTTATTATTGAATTTCCATTGTTTGCACGTAATAGCTCATTCTCTATATTTTTTTTATGCTCAATCTTTCCGTTTTCCTTTTTCAGTCTAAAAGGAAAGCGAAGTGACTATCATCGGATAGTCACGAGCGCTTAGAGGTATGAAGTTAAGCGAATCTTACTATCTGAAGGAGCTTAGCTTCTTAAAGGACTCTTAATAAAGAAAGCTTTTTTTAAGAAAGCAAGCCTTTCAAGTAGGGCTTGAAAGAAGGCAGGCGATCCGATCAGAAGATAAAGAAGATAGACGAGAAGATAAGGGGCGAAGGACTTTTTGAAATCCGATCGGTGTAAACATGATATAAATTTATCTTTGTCCTTTCTTAAGAGACTCCGGACGCTCCTTGTCCTAAGCCCCAAGCATCCGGTTACCTTTGCGGATCTCCGCCGCCTGCTTTTGCGCTATTGTTACTTACGACGTCTCTTCTCTTACGCAATTCCTGACTAGTGTTTTCTTATTTTTTACTCCTATTTAAGGTCCCGAATAAGCCGGTTTCAGCTTTCGGGGGGTAATTTTAACATAACGAATAATTCTTTTTGGAAAGTCTCAAAGTTTGCAAACAATTTGATCGGTAATGCAACTAAGGGCCCGTGTAAGTAAGATGGATCCAATACAACGCTAACAAGCTTCTTAAACGGGAACCCTGATCTATATACAGTAGATCAATTGAGTTAGCATCTAATGTGCTTACAAGCATCCTTTCCTTTTATTTTGGAATTTGGCACTATTAAATAAAAAATAACCTCAAATAAGTTTTCTTCCTTAAACACTAACCCGCCACGACTCACCAATAAGGTACTCCTCCCGTGAGTTTTTTTTGGATCAAATCCGTTGACAATCTCCACTCATGTCCTTCCAGAGCTGGGTAAGTGATCTTCAAGGGCATCTCCCCGATCCATTCTTCCCAGCGCCCCTCAATCAAATCCATAACTGCTGTTGCTTGTGCAGGAGTAACTAGAGAACTTCAAATTGCAATAAAAAAGTTGTCAACTAAGAAAGACCGGAAGTCCATGCGAGCCGGGCTGATATTAACCAAAAAGATACCCTCCTCAAAAGGGCCTGAAATCAAAGACCCAGTCAGGGATAGAGTTGAGAATGACATTAAAATTGAACAACTGTGTAGGAGTACTAATAAGTTTTGTAAGGGTATAGTTTATTTAATTGAGTGAAATTAGGCCAGTAGTCTTTCTGAATGTGATAGCTGAGAACTGTGATTCTTCGCTCGATCAATTCTTGCCATCACGCTCTGGCTTTAGCATCTGCCGAGCACATCTAAGCGAAAAATAGAAAAAAGTGCCTGGATTTCAATTGGAGAACCTTTTTCCCTCTGTTCCAGGTACAATTCACGTTGAATTTACAAAAAAAATTCAGTGTTAGAGTATCAAATCCCTAATTCACTACGACCCAGGCCGGAAACCAATTTGAAGACTTTGGAAAACTTAAAAATAGGAAACTGAAACTATCAATCCTATTAATATTACATCTATCTCCACATAGAATGTGGAAAGAAAGCTCTCTGAAGGCGAGGTTGACTATAAACCTCATCTTCTCTGGACCTCAGGGAGTTTTTCCAGAGCTGAATTGCGCGTGCACTTCTGCCAGAGCAGAATCACGTGTGTACTTGGTGTATAACCTCAGCAGTATCTTCCATCAGAACCCAAAATCGGCAACGAATATGTCCTTTAGACTTTGCTAGAAATGGCCGAACACTAAAAAATCGGTGGAAAACCAGCTTAAGCTGGTTGTACTTTGAAGTTCGTTCAATTCACACAGGCAGGGTGATTGAGGTGCGTGCTTCAACATCTAAGTTTCACACAAGGAACCTCCTGCTCTTAAGGATAAACTACGATATTTTGATGGACTGGCAGGTCAGCCCGTACTTTATCCCCAAGCTGACGAACTTGACCTGCTCCTTTAGTTTGTGCTATAGATTTACTTGCTTCTCCCTAACTGCAAATCATGAGCTTCATCACTCGACTCTAAACCAATTAAAAACACTTCGTGCTATAGGATGACATCCCTTCACTTCCGGAAGGGTAGGTTCATACTCGCCAAGACCTCCTATCCCAGAATCCGCTCCATTTCACACCACAAAGCGGAACTTAATTCACCAAGGGAGAGTTGTATAAGCCCTAATGTACTGAACGAATGGAAACCCGCATACGAGAGCAAAACCCTTCTGTTGTGTAAGAAGACAAGCGTAATCGAGTTAGGTAGGAATGTAATCCGGAGCGCATAAGCTACAGGAGTGATTATTTTTCGCTTTGGAGGAAAACAACAGCATAGTCAAATATGCCTCACTCGCTTCGGCTGTCCTGGGATTCTCCATCCAGACATAGAAGCAAAGGAGTGAGATTGGTAAGCTTTGCCGGAAAAGAAGCTTTCGACAAATTCATGAGGGCTACTACCGGCGAAAGCCCGCTTGCTTCGGAGCGTGCTATTGCGTGAAGCGGAAAGGGACAAGCGAAGACCACACCATACAGGGAAAACGAGGATTAGATATTTCCGTCAACCACCACTTGAGCGCGATTCGCTTATCTGTTGAAATAACGCCTCCAGAACGTAAACCTTTAGGGCATATGGACTAGTAGGTAAATCAACCTATCGTATCGACGAGATGCAACAAGAAGAAATTAACAGACTAATGAAAAAGAATTTCTTCTTCATTTACGCTTGTTCTCAATCATGGGCGGTGAAAAGAGTTCTCTATCCGAATCATTGCGTAAGCCGAAGTTCACAATAGATGAAAGGAGCCGGATGACTTTTAGTCAATACCAAAAAGCGTAAATGAGTTAGAGCGAAGAGTGAAGACCGAAATTTCCTTTTAATAGAGTAAGGGCAAAGAAAGTCTTCCGATCTTTTGATTCCCGCCGATTCAGTAGCGATTGAAGCGATACAATAAAGAATGCAAGGAAGGGTTTCCCCCAGGACAGGGCAATCTCGACTGCTTCCAACATCATGTCATCGACCAGTATGCGACTTGTAAGAAGACTCCCTCCCTATACCCTAGCGGAGTTGGCACTATAGGAGAGCAGAAGCATCTACCGGCCATCAAAAGATCCACGACTTTAGATCGCCTGCAAAGGGAAGTCCGCTTTATTCTTTGAGATGAACAAAATCTCCCCACTAGACGCAAATTGCCGAATCAACAACAGGCATATAGGAGTGGCTTCTTCGATCGGCGTTCCCCAGACCGGAAAACTGAAAGGACATACCAGCCCCCGAAAAAAAAGGAAATTATCGGGCATTCCTTCATGTCGGTGAGAGGAGAAGAGAAGAATAAGGACAGCTTTTCTTTCTTCCATTCCACTCTGCTCCATCCCAATATGATAATAGAGCTAGCACTTGCTTAAGGGCTTCTGGACTATAGGCGCTGGAGTCAGCCTGTCTAGTATGTAAACTATGTGGTGGAATTACGATAACAAATAAGCCTCCTACAATCACCAATTCTTCTTCCTGAGGACTTCAATGAAGCAAACATTTTGGATTTCCCGTTATCGTATCGACCGACACCCAACCCCGGTTACCTGCCCGATGAAAGTCGGATTAAACCTGCTTTCATATTCAAAACCATACCTCACTCTAAGGAAAGGAGAGCTTTTGCGAAAGTTAAAAAGGAATTGAGTGAGCTCTCGCCTAGATAAAGAGTTTAATAAAGCGAGAGGGATTTTTCCGACAACAAAAAAGCTTTTCCCTTCTTCTCCCAACGAGGTGATAGACCACCTACTGCCGATGTGATTACCAGCAAAGGCACAAAGACGGTGTTGAATGCGACTCTAAAACCATACAATCTCCTCTGGAGCAGGAAAGCAACTCTTGCCCTGGTAGCAGGTAACGATAACATATTCTTTTTTTTTTCTTTTTTTTTGAGAGAGGGTAACCCTTACTTAAGCACATAGAGTGGGCCGAGCAAAAAGCAAGGCAGGTATAAGTAGAAGTACCCGGCCCCACGCAAAAGTGGACTCCCATGGCTTTCTTGAAAAGAGGCGAGTAGCCCTCTCTTTCATCAATTGAGCTGATCACCTCCCTTCGCTAGTGAGAGTTGTGCGTCTTCCTGGCAGCGTTGCGTGCGCTGTTGGCGGAGCTACTTCTTTTACGGGATGCTCCGGTGCACACCAAAGCACAGACTCTACTCCCCCCTACTGGACTAGTCTACGGGCTGGTAGACTATTTCCCTACAATTGATGGACTTACTTTTGCTGACTGATTCAAGGAGTTGAAGACGGAGGTCTGTTCGGTGATCGAGCAAGGCTTGGTTCCTCCCTCCGCTGTACGAGGGAAGCCTTTCCCACTTCATCCTTATAATATATTTTATTATATAATGTAATGATGATTGATTGAGTTCCTTTCTACACTAAAGCCTACGAATGAATTGGACTCAGCCCGAAGAGCGCTTCCCTGGCGCTGTGCGGAGAGATTGAAAGAACGGAACTCCAGCGCACTGATTGAGCTAGCTAGAAGCAGGAACTCCTATTTAAGTAAGGCCAGCTGTAAACAAAGAAAACAAGAGATTCGTGGTTGTACCGATACCAGTTGACAGCAATTGGCCAGTTTCCTACAGTTGACCGATTGATCCATAAGAGCGGTAAGAGATTTGATATTTAACAAGGACGGAAGCGGTATCGAACAAGAAGAGCTGGAAGCGAAGCAACCCTTTGAAAAGCTTCTATCTGCACAGGAGGAAGTACTCAACTATGAATGAAAGGAAGAGATGACGCCCAGGCGAAGTCACTTATTCAAGGTCCTCTTTAATTCAGGTAACTAATTAACGCATCTATCTACCAGCAAAAAGACAGGTTAGATGTAATCTTGCTAGGAGTGCCCCTTACCTTAAACCTTAAGTAGCTCACTGAAGGAAACGTGAAAGTAAGCAAGCAAGTCCCTCAACCCGAAATCAATACCCTCAGAAATAGAAAGGAGAAAGCCCATCTCTTTCCAGTAGTATGTAGCTTACTTTCCTTGAACTTCTATGGAGGCTTAGTTTAGCGGCAGTTGAGTGGCGCTTGGTTGGAATACCTCTCTACGGCCGTTTCCAGGGAATGCTCTTAGTCTATTTCTAACAGTGGTGGAAAGAGAATGAGAAAGAGAGTCATGAAAGAGAAATTCGATTTCCAAGTAGCAGTAGAAGTAGATTCGTAGTAGTGGTAGCGTTGGTGACCCCATCCTCTGACCCATTCTTTTCCCACTAACATCTCGCCGGTAGTAAGTATCTTCCCTCCTCTCGCCGTCCCGCCCTTTATAACCCTCTGGAACCCAAGCATTCTTGCAGGAGTGGTACTTCCTGTAGTAAGACTCTTCGGCCTCGTAGTCATCTACTGATGAGCCTTTCGCTCCAAGAGGGGGAGCTACTGAATGTTTCAAAAAAGATGAGAATCATCATAGGCTGTGTTTTAAGTGAAGGAGAGAGACAGGACTTGCTAGGAATTGAATCAATAGGCTCAGGGGCATGCCCCGTATCCGCTGCAAGAGAATCCGCTCTTTGACACATATATTAGACCGTAGCACAAGAGACGATTCGCTCTAGTCCCGTAACCAAGCGAAAGAGGATTCATGGACAGAAGCTGCGGGTAAACCCTCGGTTTGCCCTCAACTATATACGTTGATAGGGGATAACTTCTTTGCTAGCTACCAGCTAAAGGTGATACTATCTACAACTCCTGAAAGAAGGCCAAATAGTGTCTCATCCGACATTCCCTCTCTAAGGAATGCTTATTCAAACCATTTGTGGGAATTTGAGAATTTTCTTCTTTATCTCTTTCTCCTTGCTGGAAGCGCTGTTTTATAGAGCGGAAGGGAAGTAGAGTAGAAAAAAGGTCCTAAGGAGAGAGGAAGATCTCTGCTCTTATCGTTAATTAGTAGCCTCAGAATCTGAATGTATACCCTAGGCAATGGGTGGGCGATCCCCCGAGCAGCTCTTCCTACTATGGGGTTTATTAATCTTCCTTGACCTTTCGATTGAGGGTATCAGCAAGTGGCCTACCTTAAGGTAGGAGGTGCTTGAAAAGGGGAAGCCCGTCCCCTTACATAGCCATAATAGTAAGTTTTTTCGAAGTAGCTGAAACAATTTGAATCGGCTGGTCTAGAAATCAAGCTGACATAATCTTCCTCTATTCTATCAATTTCCTTCTTTTTTATGTCCACATGTTTTGCTTTAAAACATGAAGTAAGGCCACTCATGCAGTTGAATGTACCAGCCTGGAACTTGGATTGGTGACACTAAAACCAATAATCACCTAACATCAAAGAAGACTGAACTTGGTGGGTCATATATACTGTATGTAAGACTTGACAGCTTCGAATGAGGCTTTGAGAAAGAGGATAGAGGTTTTCTCAAGAGCGGTCTTCAATAGCAAACCGGAGAACAGTAAGAGCTGATTTGTCTCATTAGGCCTTTTTGTACGGAGCGGAGAAAGATCTTTTTGAATTTAGAGGGGATTCCTCTATAAGAATTAAGGGAGAAGATCTACACCCTAGCAAACTAACTAGCCGCCTCCTTCCTTACTACATTTTTCCGCAGGTCCTCTCGCAACCGCATCTTCACCGGGTGCTCTCCCTTCTTTCTCGGACTAGTAACAGGTCCACAAAGCCAAGCTCCAAAAGTCTAAGTATAAGTTCCCTCTCTATGAAGAAAGAGAGTGCCACAGCTATTAATCAAAGCTCGGAAATCCCTCTGGTAACGCCAGAAGATAGAAAGCCCAGTGCCTGGCCTGCTACTGCTTCGATGGATAATCCGACGTTACTACTCTCCTTCCTGCTTGCCATTTTCCTTTTAAAGCGCCTTCATTCTTCAACCCCAGGATGTTGGATGACCTATTCTACATCCTAACTTAGCTACTCAGAACCTAAACGATGGGATGTTTTTCCCCCGTCTTCCCAACCCAATTTACCTATTTGGCTGTCCCTCCCTGTGTGGCGTATAAGATAGGACCACTAGGGGCCCGTGTCTTCTTTCCCGCAAGAAAACCCTAACCTTCATTCTATTCCATACAGCCTTGGTAGACAGTTATTTCTCAATTCCAAAACCGGTAATGTTTCCATTTTTTTATAGGACCTGAAAGGCTAGGCTAAACCTCCCTCAAAGGATCCTGACGGAACTCTTTTTCAAAAAGAACTGGCGATCTTCCCTTAACTGCAGATTCAATAGCCCCGATTTATGAAACCTTGAAAGAGAATATCACCGTCTACTCATACTGTCCACAATCCGCAAGGCACTTTCCACTTTCTAAATAGAAGGAATAGTAGGCCCACCTTTCACAAGAGTAGAAGCTGGTTAGCTTCAACCACTTGTATTCCTATTCCCATTATTTCTTTTTTTTTTCGCTTTCTAGAATATCATAAGAGAGAAGAAGTTCATGTAGGTCGGATCCTAGCGTAGATAAATGCTTCCGACTTGAATTCGAATTTTTGCGTTAGAGTTTCGTACCCAGCACGGATCCACTTGCCACTGATCCGGTTTGAATTGGGGAACGAACGACTAAGTAAGGAGGTATCTCCAGGAAGGTAGTTCTTTGACCCAGTTCAGTGAGACCGTGCTTAGCTTTTTGGACTTCAGATGTTTAGGAAGTTCACCAAATCTTACTCGAAAGAGTAAGGAAAAAGAAGAGCTGCTTTTATTTAAGCGGAATCCTACTCTTGGGTAAGAAGGCAGGAAGAATTTCACACCAGGATTGAAGAAGCGGGTTTTGATAGAACCAGGTCATCGAAAGATCGATGGAAAAGGCTGCTTGTAAGCGTGATCCTCTATCCTCTCTCGTTCTATCATCAAAGATCAATCTCGTAGCCTAGCTACGTGCATGCTCAGAGCCTTTTGATGGAGGAAAACCGCGGCTATGAATCTGCTGCTCTGGCCCGCTGTTCTGTTACCACCCGGCTTTGTGTGTAGTTATATGAGTTGCCGTAGCTTTTAAACTCTTTTTCGAGCTGAGAATCATAGATTTTTATTGCCCAAGCAAGGGAATCCTTTGCCTTCGACCTGACTTTCTGAAATGGGATTCCGAGAAGGTGGATTTCAGTAAACGCCAGTTCATTGACGAGGAGAGGTTGAGAGAAGAAACAATGAAGGAATGGTCCGAAAGTCGCTATAAAGATCGATGAGTCTTAGTGAAGCTAGTCAATTAATTAGATAGATCACCTCTGCGTACGTATCTATATAAGAAAAAACCTGGCTCCTGTAGCCGAAAGGAGTACCAAAGGGAAATTCGTTAGGAGAGAGACCAGGATTCCCTTGGTCCTTCTAAGGACCTAGCAGCACCTTGATTTACCGTCCATCCATAGAATACCCATCGTCCACTTCGCAAACCATTGAGACTAGCTCCCGGAGAAGGGGAACTTCAACTTAAGAAAGAAAGAAGAATAAGAAGAAATTGCTTAGTATGGCCATTTTTTGTTCGAATTCGCAACCGGCGAGGCGCTGCTGGATGCTTCTGATCAATAGAACACGAAGAAGAGGAAATTCGAATTATGTATGATAGCTTGAAGTCGAGTCACAAAAAGGGCTATGAATGAGCTTGAGTCGAGTCACACAAAGGGTATGCTGAGCTTGGTCGATTATTTACAAGATCGATTCCAGCTTTTCTTATTTAGTGTATTATTATTTTTCCTTTTTCTACCCTTTCTATTTTTCTATTCGAGGAGTCAAAACAAAGGTAGAAAATATCTTTTGGTATTCGTTTCTCTTCTCCTTTCCCTCCTATTTCTGAATTATTATTCGGCGGGGCTCTTGCATAGGCTTCCTGCGCGTCGACGCGGAAGGGTTTCCCCGTCCGGCCCTTTTTTACCCTCCTGGAGAGAAGCACAGCCGCCCATTCCCCGAAGCCCGAGGTGCGGCCATTCCGCGCGCCGTTCTGGTTCCGGAATTCGAACGGCCCTCTCCTTCCTGATAGCCAATGAGAGCGGAGCTTCAACACCGGCTGCCTTCTAATTTTTAATTATAGGGAGGACGAGCCCCATGCACCTCCCACTCTTTTTGGTATCCCTGGAGAAGCAGTTCCTCTTGGAAAAGAGGGTTCGAGGCCAGCATTGGTGGGGGGATGGTTTTCCCCCCCAGATTAGTTCTGGCTCGGAGGTCAGAAATCCGCCAACCCTCCTCTTAACCACCCTACTAGGGGTGGGGCGGCTCTCTCTGAGAATACCTTAAATAGGTATTTGGGCCAGGTCGAGCGGGATGGCACGCAGCAGAGCGTGCCCTATCTTAGGGTGCTTCGTGCTGCCCGCTATTGGGTCTAAGTGGGTTCTCCCGCTTTTTCGCCTTTCAGAAGGGTGGCCCACACACGGACAGGGGGAAAGGGGGGGAGACTAGCCTCATTACTTCCCACTGGGCGAGAGGTGCACCTAACCCACCTACCCACTCATCAATCACGGTGTTCAGCTGACTTGCACTGATAGACCCCTATTGTATTGGAATTAGGCGCCCATCTTTTTACTGTTGTCAATGAATCTCTTCCATGTTCGATTCTACTCTATGTTAGAACATTTCTGTGGGGGGGGGGGAAATGCTATTCGATCTAATTGTCTTCCTTTCTTTGTCCCGTGCTAGGAACATTACTCCTCTTTTCAGTCCAAATTCAAGATCGGACCGATACGATAATTGGTCTGTGGCCTCTCTTATTACTTTTTTGTATCCCCTGTTCTTCGGATACAAATTTCGATCCTTCTTTAACTACTTCTACGGCCAATCTCATTTGTGGAAAGCCTTCGATTGGCTCCGTTGAACCATCAATTTTTATTTGGTAGAAACGGTAATCTCTTTATCTTACGTGATATTGACCACATTTCTGATCCCTCATTTGCATTTATTGGGTTGGTCTGGATAATAAGTTATGGAAAGAGTATTTACATTAACAGCATTTCTTTCGTGAATTTATAATGATCGCCGTGTTCTGCAGCTGGCACTTTCTATCTTACTATTCTAATTTCTTCCCGAAAGTGTGCTAATCCCTATGTTGTGCGGAGCTGAGTACTTTCTATTCGCTTGGTGGATAAGCTTTCCTCGCATGGGGGGGCCTTGTGCAGTAAACCCCCTACGGGCGGTCGTCCGTCGTCCTAAAGTAGTCCCCGCGAAGCTTTCGGGAAGAGGGGTAGTCTTGTGTGTAAGCATAGCATTTCTGGTCGAACCCGCCCAACCCAACTAAGAAGAACCGAACCTGACAGACACATCTTTTTCCTTTTGGGAGGGTACTCCGAGTAGTGGGTACCTCGTAGGACCTCGACCCGCCTACTCGGGTCTTGTATGGATATGCAGGAGGGGGTGCTCCTAGGTGTGTGTAGGGGTTGTGTTTGTTCGCGAGAAAGGATTCCTCGTCAAGTAAGTTTGGGGGGTGTGGACACACTTGCGCGAATTCGGGTAACGGCTACAAGGGAGAAATCGAAAGGAAACTGTACCCGACCAGGGATGGACGTAAACTCGTAAGCTACCGAAGGTAGGGATAATCGTCCAGGTCTTATTGTGAAAGAAAAAAGCCGCCCCGCCACAGCAGACGGGTTGCTTCCTCTGTCGTCGCCGGGGAGCTCTTGGCGAGGAGACCTTAGGATAAGTTGCTAAAAAAACGGGTGGGAGGATCGGACCCGTTTCAGATTTAATTCCGAGAAAGACTGTTGGCAGCAGGTTAGAGAGATTTTTTTTTTCCTCTTCAAAACACAAGGCATGGCGGGCAGGGTAGGTAGCTCGGCAGAGGGTTCGGAATAGGGTATGGTCCTGTCCCGTTAAATTCAGATAAGAAAAGGGTTCCCCAAGCCTTAATGCTCCGTACAAGTTGCTGCATAAAGTTCGGCCAGGATGAATTGAGAAAGAGTCAACCATTGAAACCGCTCACATCACAATAGTAGTACGTAAAGGGCCGTAAGTCCGGGGGGGCGGCCAGAACATAATGCTATTACTTTCACAACCTCTCTCCTCTCTCTTAGAGGTGATCCGCTGCGTGAGCAACCCGACTGTGCCTTACATGTGCTCTACAGGCCGCACGTAATCTTTCTTCCCAACGAGCCCTTTTTTTGATTTGGAAGACGGGCATTGCGTTCGGTTCGAAAGGCATGGTTTTCAGTATGTCTCCAGATAGGGCCCCCACTAGTCCGGCTAGCTAGTGAGCGGTTCTTTCGGGCGGGAAGCAGGCCGGACCCTACGGGCGGGCATCTCCCGCAACGCAAGCACCATTGTTCGACACCACCCGAGAAGCAAAAGATTCGTCAGTCCAGGCTGAAAATACATGCATAGATAGTGGTTTAATGCCAAGGCCGACGACGGAACTCGGGACGGAGCCGTATGAGGCGGAAGTCTCACGTACGGTTCTCTGAGAAGGGAGTGGCTACCTACTGGAGCTTCGACCAAGCTCAACCACCGGTCAATTCCGCTTTGGGGCCACCCCTGACTCTACCATTATTATAGGTATGGGTTCGAGACCAAGAAGATCAAGGCAGCATATCATTTTGTTTCTTTATACTTTACTTGGATCTGTTTTTATGCTATTAGCCTATTCTGTTGATTCTTCTCCAAACAGGAAACAACCGATTTTACAAATCTCATGAACCACAAAAGAATTTAGTGAGCGCGCCAAATCTTTCTATGGATTTGCTTCTTCTTTTTTTTTCGCCTCTTTCGCGTCAAAGTGGCTCTATGTACCAGTTTCAATTTGTTACCCGAAGCTCATGTAGAGGCAACCTACGGCAGGATCCGTCCTCTTGGCAGGAATGCTTGAAAATTGGGAACCTACGGGTTTTTTTAATAGATTTTTCAATACCCATGTTCCCGAAGCGGACACTTTGTTCCACTCCTTTCATTTATCCTTTAAGCGCGATTGCTATAATATATACTATCCTCGACCACTTAAGGCAATCGATCTTAAGAAAGATCATTGCTTACTCTCATTAAGCTCATATAATCTGGTGACTATTTGGTTAATGTTTAGTCGGGCGGCGGCCGTAGGTCCACTTTTTTTGAGTTATGGACACACAAGGCCAAAACATGTGTGCCGGGCGCGCGACCCATCAACCTACTAGCAATGGGGGAGAAAGCATAGCATGTCGCAATAAAAGCTTGATTCGAGGCGTCAGCAAAACACTGCCGTCTGTTCCAAAAACAAAAGCCCCTTAGCGCCCCGGGACGGGAGTGGGGGACGGCCCTACGCGCAGGCAACAGCAGCACCGGCTCTACGAAGTCAGAATCGAATCTTTCTGTTGGCTTTCCCAATTCATTCGTGAATAATAATTCAAGGGCGTGAAGCGAGTACTTCTAGCTGCTTCGCCTGCTTCTTATTATGGCGGCTATGTTTTCGTGGCGAAAATGAACGAAAAGCGAGATGAGCGTGCTATTTTCAAATCGATTGATAGATAGCCTGATCTGTTCTGTAGATCGAAAGAGATAGAGAGGGAATCTCTCAAGAATAGGGGGAAATCTCCTATTTTCTAATCTATTGATAGACCCTATCTATTCTTGATCCATCAGAAAGAAATCGATTATGTATCTGATGGCGTCTACCTCGACGTATGAAGCGCCCAAGCGCTTTTTAGGCCAGCTCAGTTCTCTTATCCATCGGTCCAATGCACTGGGCTCATCTCATGGAGGGAAAAGCCAAAATGTAGTTGTCTTGCTCGCCGCCTCGACGCATTCCCCTCTCTCCCCGGTATCGTCCCACACAGAAAGAAAGAGCGCAGAGCCCCGGCCCGACCTGTAGGTCCGCTAACGTAAAGCGAGGAGTTGAGCCTGAACTGGCGAACCGAAGTCACTTTCGGAACCATACTTCCTACAGCTAACAATGTGTCCCCATCCACGGGAACGCCGCAGCGCAAACGAACCTTGAGCCTGCTATACCGAATCCCCGCTGTCCATCGGGACCGAGTGGTAAAGGCCATGATCCGCAGGGGGAACATAATCACTCATTCTTCCATTTGGGGACCGGTGCACGAACGACAACTCCAAACGTCACACATCCGCCGCCTACCTACCGTTTATGTGGCCACCAGCGAGATCCAGTAAGGAAGTTTCGCGGCTGCTCCACTCCGCTGCGCTGCGGTCTCATGAACTGAACTTCGTTGCCTTCCCGCGCGCGAAGCGAATGGGCGCTGTGCCGTGGGTCAGTTTCGGGGTGGGGAGCGAAGAGAGACCCGAAGAATGATTCATTTGGATCGACGAGCCTTTTTCACCCAAAAACTAAGGAATCCATGTGAATGTCTGTCTATCCATGAACATCTATTCTATCCTTTATATCTATGGGATCTCTCATACATATAGATTGTTTTATGGAATGATATGATCGCTATAGCCTAGCCGCATATCAGCTACGCTCAATGCCGGGGAATTTCTGTTTGATCAGATCTTTTGGGAGCTTTTGGACCTAGCGAAAAGGTCTTCTAAGAAGCCTTCACGCAGCAAGCGCCGAGGAGCGGAGCACGAAGCTCCGCTTTCCCCCCGACCGACTAAAATACAACAGTCGTCGACCCCTACTTTGTCAAAAAAAGGCCGAAGGGTTTTGGCACAAGCCAACGCTTCTAATCATAGTTGCAAGGTTCCAAACCTTAACTACTTAGTACCAAAGGCCTGCTTTTCGTTGGTTTCATAATGGGCTGTTCACTACACAAGCTATCGCAGCTCAGCGCTGTCTTAGATGAAACGTTGACTTATCTTTTATTGCCGTTCAAATCTCTAAGGCGGGTTTCGCTGAAACGGACTAGTGGTTCGTGTCCCAAAGGTGACCAAAGCCCTATCTTCTAGATTCGCTGCTTTTCCCAGGCCGGCCGGAGAGGTCTTATAACGGCTCGGCCCTTTGTTTGATATGTTCATTCAGTACCAATACAAACGAAAACTACACCAAAGTGGAAGGGCCAGTATAGAAGCTAGAAGTAGCTAGCCTATAGTAGTCGGCCTAACCAAAGCCTCACGACAACATAAAATTAGCCTTATGAATTGAATCTTAAGTAGGGGGCTTAGCCCGCCCGCCTATCAATCAAAGAGGCTGAGAGTAAGCGTAAGCTCACCCGGAAGCTCGAAGAGCTTCCCTTCATTCGCTTCGCGGGAGCCGCACAGCAGCAATACTGGAAGTACAGAGGGCCCATACTACCTCCTAACCTTCGCTCCGAGGGGACCGTATATCGTAAAGCGCCTTCTAAACCACCCCATTCATCCAAAAGAGAAGGGAAGGGGCCTATGTATTTGCATGACCCCTGCAGATTTCACCCTATCTATACCCGGAGCCACTCCCCTAGCGGTCCTGCCACCACGCCGCAGAACGGGAGCTCGTGTGGAACCTTTTATTCTGGCGTAACAGCGGTAGAACGTAACAAAATATTACGGCCGCCTAACATAGGGGACGGAGGTACGGTAAACTCGGCCAAAATATGAGACCCGAAGGGCCCGGCGCGCACAATCCTATCCTATCCGAGTCCGAGTTTACCCCTTGCACTTCGGACAGCCGTCCGTAGCATCATAAGGAGGACCCCCTTCATGTACAAAAAGAGTACGGTTACATAGGAGTGTTGGTCTTTCTAACTGTGTATAGCACGAAAAACCTTTTCGATACAGAATAGGGCCGTTCCAATGAAAGAAAAAACTCGAATCATTTCTTATCTTCTTCCCTCTCGGAAAGAAGACAGAGGGGTCTTTGGAGGGAAGGGGGGAGGGAAAAGGCTTTGGGCCTCCTATCCCGATAGGACCCCTAAAAGAAACGGGAGCTTCGAGAGTTCCATATTGCCGAACGAAGACAGCAACTTCTGTACGTGGATCGTAGTCATGTCACGGTCGTCCCGCTCCCCCTGCATCGTAGAGTACCCTCATGTCACTATGTTCGGTTCACTATAAGGAAGTAAGCGTTGGGTGGGGGTCTACGATGTGATACTAAAGTAAATGACCGGGAGATACATCTAACTATGGTGGAAGGCAGGGAACCATTATGTAAAAAATTCGGGGTGTTACAGATCTCTTAATACTACCATCGATCGAAGAGCGGAACGACAGAAAAAAAGAATTAAGTAAAGCCGTATGATAGGAGGTGGTAAAACTAAATCTTGTAGCGGTTCGGGGGGTAATCGGCGTACTCCGATCAGTGGGGGGGAATCTTTTTGGCTCTAATCGAACATACCGGGAATTGTAGGTTATCATCTACCGATGCAAGTCATGGACTGGTTTCTTCAGCCCTTTTTCTATGTGTTGGTGGTTTCTTATGACCGACATAAGACTCGACTTGTTAGATATTACGGAGTGTCAGTGGCGCCACCAATGCGATCTCTCTCTAACCATGTTCTTTTCTTCCACTCGGCCAATATGAGGTCACCTGGTACTAGCAGCTTTATCGGGGAATTTCTCATGCTAGTAGAGGCTTTCCAAAGAATATCTTAGTAGCCACATTAGCCGCGCTTGGGATGATTTTAGTTTAGGCGCGGGCCCCTATTTCCTTTGGCCTATATAAATCGTGCGGTTCCCCTGGGAATTTAAACCCGATTTCCCTCATCATCCTCCGATGCCAAATTGCAAGAAGGTTTCCATATTATACCTTTCTTGTTGGAGGGGCGACCGTACGTTAAAAACTACCAAAGACAACTCGGACACCAATGTGGGATCATGGACATTGTAGGTGCTTGCGATTGGGACGGATGCGAACGTCCCTCAGTTTTTTGGTTTGGTGGCATAGCCCGATTGCATAAGTCCCCCCCTTTTTATCCATTTCATTAGTCTTTAGGGAGCCAAGCTTGACTTTACTAAACTAAATAAATAAAGGCTCAAGGCTCGTCTGCTAGCCGCTTACCTTTTTTTGGCTGTAGGGTTTGGGTGGCTTGCCTGGGTGAGACTGGATAGAGAGAAAGGACGGGGGGCAAACCATGCTGGTACGTTCTCGACCCCTGTCTCCGAGGGACAGTTGACTAGCGACTCCTGAATGTGCCGGGTTTGACGAGCCAATACTCGAAGGGCCCCCCCCCCCCCGTTCGGTCTGTTTTTTGAGCAAGAATCACAGCCTTACCTATCTTCACCATGAATAGGACTCCAAGTTCTTAGGGCAGAGCACGAGGAGATTTACTCATCATATGATGATTGGAGGAAATGGAAAACCAGAAGCACGACTGGGGTCCCCTCGGGTCACGATAATCAAACCATCAATAACAGTAACGTAGCATGAGACTTTTTGGTAGTACCTGGTGAACCAGATGGCCGCGGCGTGAATCTGGGACGGAGGAACATTGTAGACAAATAAAACTCCTCTAGATCTGGAAAAGCGAAGACCCCCTAACATATTCGATGGAGGCCTGACCGCTGAGCCCACTCTGGCCTCGCGGGGCGGGCCCTGTGGGGTTTGCGAGCTGGAAGCTCTTCCATAGCTTGTGGCTTATAGCAATGGAGGGCCCCCCAGCAGAGAGAAAAGTCAGTAACGAGTCGCTCGGCGCCAACGGGCGGCGGGATCCAGCGGGCAGGCAAGTGCTTGGTAGCCAACAGCTCCAGTTTGGAACCGGGCGGGGCACTCGAAGAAAGGGGGGCACACTGAGCAAGTACGAGAAATTGGCCCCGCTCCGCTTTCTTAAAAGCAAGGACCACTACGGGAGGTCAAACCAAGGATCTATGGAAGTGGGGGCTCGTCCCCGGTCAATATTGGATCAAACAATAGGGGGCCGTAGCACTGACCTCTTTTTTTTATTGATTCAATACAATAGGGGAAAAGATCGTACAGTTCCCTACCGAGACAAACTCTCAACGGATCCTCCGCGCGCTGGGAATACCTCTTCCGTGCGTCTTTCTCGTGGCGGGAACAGAACAACAGGGAAAGACCCGGCCCAGGGCGAGCTTTATTTATTTAAGAGAGAATGGGGAGTGAATCGAATCCGTTTCGTTCTTTGGGG